>JBAMIE010178456.1:0-13663 GCA_037177295.1 Kaempferia parviflora | reverse complement strand
CCAAGCTCACGGCCTCTGACAGCCTTGGAGATGATCGGGAGAGGGGAAGAAAATGTTCGTCCGGCAGCTAGGAAGATGAGCCGCCGGCCGGAGGTGAGGGAGGAAGAAGAAGATGGGGCTGAGAAGAGAGTCGCGTGTTCCTCCTTACTGCCTCTTCTTTTGTCCGCGTGAGGAGAGCAGGAGAGGAGAGAAACTAGGGTTTAATCCTAGCCATCTAATGTAATTAAAAATTAATCTCAGCCATTGAATTCAAGTGATGAAGATCTGCATCTGAGTCGTTCATTCATATGATGAAGATCTGACCATTGATTCAAGTGATGAAGATCTATCCATTAAACTTTGAGATAAGTGGCTCAGATCGCATGAGGCTTTAATAAGAGGTTAATGGATTGGGCTCAAATTGGGCTCCTCTTCTAATTAAATTAGAGCTCTCTTAGATGCTTGATCTCAATCAACGGTCAGATTACTTCAGCTATGAATGAATGACTAGATGACTGAATCTGAGTGAAGGAACAAGATCTCTCTAGATCTGGATCAACGGTCTATATTAATTCAGCTTGATCTCCTCTATTTAACCTCCAAATCAAGTCAGATTCAATCCGACTTGACCCTGATCTATAGCTCTTTGGATTCCCTACAAAACAACATTAAAAATATAAGATTTAACTCCATAATTATAGGGAATTTGTAATTAAGTCTAAAAATAATTCTACCCATAAAGATAATATAAAAAAAGATTAAAGCATATGAGAGGATAAAGATGCTAAGTACAAGAGCCAAAATAATCCATCAAAATACTCATTATCACGCACTACTCTGAAAAGTTCTCAACGATGCTCAAACGCTGCTCCGACGACAACATCTAAGATACTACTCCAAGTTATCAGTATAATCATTTTATTTATTGTACTTTCAATTCCATACATTTGTAATCATTGGAAGTTTTAGTAGATTGTCTAATGAAAGCACTCAATGAGTGCGGGCCTTAGACCATAAATCGACAAATGCTTCGAACCAAATAAAAAATAATGTGTTAGTATTGCTTTCTTTGCTCCTCTCTTAATTCTATTTCTGTTGTATTTTTTGTATCGTTTTACAAAGAAGTGAAAAAGCGACTCGATCTATTCACCCCCTCTAGCGCACTTTTCGATCCTACACTAGTCTCCAAACTAGGAGGCAAGTGGCAGGTTTGCATATTTTTTAGACCTCAATAAAGCATGCCCAAAGGACTGTTATCTGCTCCCTTGTATTAATCAGTCAGTAGACATGACTGTTGGCTGTGAGATCATATTCATGTTGGACTCCTACCAAGGGTATTATCAATTCTCATTAGCCCGGGAGGATCAAGAAAATGTCAGTTTCATTACTCCCTATGCAACGTTTTGCTATACTGTCATGCCCTTTGGTTTGAAGAATGCAGGGGCGACATACTAGCAGCTCATGGATAATGTTTTCAAACATCGAGATTAGGAAAAATGTGGAGGTATATGTCAATGATGTCTTTATCAAATCTGCATAAACTAAGACCCTCATTTTAGATATCGAGGAAACTTATGGCACCTTGAGGCAATTTGGTCTTAAGCTGAACCCTCACAAGTGTCTGTTCGGGGTTAGGAAGGGGAAATTCAGGTACATTGTCACCGAGTGATGGATCGAAGCTAATGTAGAGAAGGTGTAGACCCTCCAAAATATGTTGCCTCCCTGTAATCTTAGAGAGGCCCAACGGCTGGTGGGCCATATCACGACATTATCCCGATTCATCTCCCACTCAACTGGTCGGAGTTTGCTCTTCTTCAAAATATTAAGAAAAGCATCCAAGTTCTAATGGGATAATAAGTGTGATTAGACTTTCACAAAATTAAAGAATATTTGTTCCGACTTCGTCTCCTCTCCACGCCAATAATGGGTGAAATGTTGTGGGTGTATTTGTCATCTTTCGATGGGGCGGTCACCGCAGTCTTGCTTAGGCAGGAGGACAAGGTGCAATACCCTATATACTTTTTTGGTCATCTGCTAAAAGAAGTTGAGAATCGATACACAAATTTGGAAAAGCTAGCGTTGGGACTTGCCTTGGTACACAAATCAAGGTTGACGTGGTGTGACCTCGGTGAAGCTCTATCCGTCAAAACTTATCCTGGTCTAGGCGCCTGGATCCCTTCCACACTCTTGGAACTGACGTGCTCTGCCAATCAAAAGCTGCTACCTCATCCTGCCATCAAGTTGGGCTTAGGGCGCTTGGATCTACTGATTCCAGAGCTCAACTCCTACATCATAGAGTTAGCACAGAATAATAAAAAAAAACAAACATAAAGTAATTTGACAGTCTCGGGACTGTCTAGTTCTCACTTTAGATTTCGCTGAAACCTTAGGTCGGATTGACGCCTACTGTTCCCTAATAGGGAACACGTCTTTACCAACTCCTCTCAAGAAAGATTACCTTTTACCAAATATCCAGTTCTCCTGACCTGTTTGGACTTTTGCTCAGCATCCGATGTTGACCTTCAGAACTTTTCGCTAGACATCCGATTCTCGACCCACCTAGACTTCTACCTAGTGTCTGTGACGCCAGGGTTTCCCACCTAGTGTCCTTGTCCCTTAGGACTTCTTTCCGATGCCCTCAATCTGCCAAGACTTCTGCCCAATCCACTCGATCATGATTTCTTTGACTAGTTTCAATTAAGACTTTCCTGCACACTTAGTTCAGCTCATTAAATCACAATAACCCTTAACTTTGAACCTTTGTCAATATCAAAATACACCTTCGATTAGCTATGCTTCCAACATCAACAGTAGATGCATCATATAGTTTTGTTTTGATGTATCGTTATTGCATTCACCAAGTTTCAAGGGCTGCAAAGGTTCGGGTTTTGATTCATGGGTATGGAGCACTCCTCTCCACCTAAGATATCAAGATTCCGAAGTCCACATACTCCTCTCCCTCTCTTTTTTTTAGCTGTCAACTGGTTTCTGCTATCTTTTGATTCTCCTTCTTCTACCTACTACGCGGCTTAGATACTTTAAATTAACTTTATACACATGCGATATCTCTGGAACCTATCATGTGATTAGGAGGGAGAGATGATCAATTCTGTTGCAGCCCATGGTGGGTTCCGTGGCTTCTGCATACCAATGCCACCATGAGAAACTGGATTTTCTGGCTAACATGGTTTGGGAGGCTTTTGCTCATAAAAGCTCAAATATTAGCTAATGCAATGCTCTTTGTCACATGTTTGAGGAACCAATATTCATTCCTGGGTGCCAACTTCTCTCAGGTCCAATGGATGCATGGAAAGCCGAGCATGGATAATGTGTACTACAATGGCCCTCCCGATCGGGGACTAGAAGGGGACCAAAAAATACGAACCAGGAGATCCGTGCTATGGTATTAGGGGCACTTGTGATCTGTTTCGTTGATGGCTGATGGTTAGTTCCAATTTCAGTTTAGAAAATAATAAAATAAATAAACTGATGAACAAGCTATTCCACATTACAAAATACATTTGGACTGATTAAATTGTGTGAAGTTATACAGCAAAAAAATAATGTCATTTACAATACACAAGACCAGTTTCAAGCCCTCCAAGACATCCATGGGTCGAGAAGTATTATACAACACAATTGGTAATTCTTTACATGTTTTCCCCTTCGACTCACAAAAATATGCTTCTTTCTTTACAACAAACTTCCCTATAATTTTACCAAGTAGCCACTTCTTTATGTTACATTGTATATATACTATGATCAACTTAGTTTCTCCTGTAAAATTGCATCTTAGAACAAATTATTCTGGTTCAGAGTTTCAAATAGGAGTCATACCATATGTAAATGAATCTAAGAGACAAAATCATGCAGCAAATGCGTCGATCCAAATCTTTGCTGCCGATCCCCTACATTTGCATAATCATAGTCAGCTGTTTCCGGTCCAGCTGGAGTGGCATCATAAACATCGTTTCCTGTCACTGCGAGAAAGGTTTGATGGTTGTCTGCCATAGGAAGGCCTAAATCGCACTGCTGAAGCCCCAGTGTGAGAGACACCCCACTGTTTCCATACTGACTTAACTCAGCCATCTGATACGCGAAAAACCTCTCACTTCGGTCTGCGCTGTTAAGAGCATCTTGTAAAAAGTTGGAATCTTCTCCAACTGGCCTTTGATTGCTGATCTTTAAATTCATATTCGCGACTTGGATAGTTGATTCATTTTGAAAAGCAGCAGCTGACCCTGCCATCTCAATGGCTGGAATAATACAAGGTTCACTTATCTGGCTTGTTTGGCATCTTGAAGCAGCTGCATTTTGTAGTTCCTCATGGTCCTCAGAGGATTGAGCATCTTCTTTTCGTTTCACAGGATTTTCTGAAGAAGAGTTCGAGTCAATCTCGATGTCACCAAACTCTTCTTTGTACATGTCTTCAATCATGGGCTTCCAAAGGCGAACTCGTGCATTGATGAACCAGTTTGAAACCTGGAGAAAGTAAAAAAAGAAAAAATATATATAATTCAAAGAATTCTAGTAATTTGAGCTGTTTAAACTGAAGATTCAGCTGAAATCAATAACACCTTAATGCCTGCAAATTCACAAATAAAAGAAATAACGCATAGTATAGAATAATCAAAGTGATCAGCAACAGGAAGCATAAACAAGACTGATCCTACAAAGCTATTGCTTTATCATTAATAGAGAATTAAGTGAAATAGAGTTTAAATGAGTTGAGAGAGAAACTAAGGGTGGACAGAAAAGGGAATCAGAGGCTGAAAATAATTAGATGTTTTTGCCATTGGTAGGCATTCAATGAATATGTTGGCTCACCAGTTATCATTATCATTTTCATCAAGCCAAGTTGCATTTCTCCTAATTATTTGGAGTCACCTTCATGGATTTTATCCTTCCAATGAACTTAATGGAGTGCTATATCATTAGTAAAATTCAAATCGATTGATTCTTTTTTACTAATTTCACTAAAAATAATTTTGGCCTTGTTATATTTCTTGGTTCTTCGGCCTTCTACTCTAATCGGTTGAAGTATTTAACTCTAAAATATATTGGCCACCATGACTCACCTGCAATACTCTTAAAGAAAAACTCAATACCTGACTTCTTGACAAGCCTGTCTGTCTTGCAAGCATTAGCTTCTCAGAATCCTTTGGGTATCTGCCAAACAGATTATAACTTAACTATTAGAATATCATTGTATCTAAAAATAAACCAGGAAAAAAATAAACTCTTTTAGCTCACGGATGAAGGAAGTGCTCAAATAACCAAGCACGAAGAATTGAAACAGACGACTCAGGCAAACCCCTTTGTGGTCTCCAGGCATGTGGTTGCATCATGCCAAATTGCTGCATCGCTCTCTGTTGCCTCAACTGCTGATCTATGTGGCGAAGCCGAGATAACCCACCACTCATACCACTTGAGTTATCTGCTTCTCCAAGGCTTTTCCTTACAAGTTGAACTTGGCCACTGATGGCATCTCTCAAGCAGCGAAAACGACGAGAAATTGTCAAAAGGGCAAGTGAAGTGTATGGTTTGGCAGCTCCACAACCAGCTATCGTGTCAAAGTAAGACACTATTATCTGCATCTGATGGTAATACTGTTTATATCTTCTGTCAACCTACAATAGAAGGAATAAAACATGTTGAGAATGTTGTCAAATCATAATAGAAACACATAAATTCATCTGTTGGCAACCATCCAATCAGGTAAGTCTTAAAATCTCACAGATGCAATGAAATCACAGCACTTATAAGCACCTCAATTTTTTGCTACTTAGACTGTCTATCCAGAGAAATCTTAACTTTTTTATTTGTTTCTATCAAGATGAAGTTTAGCCTTTGTCAGTTATACAATCACACTGTTTAATTATGAGTACAGGATCCTGTTCCTTTATTAACCTGATAAGAAAGAAGCAAGATATTAATTCTTCTATAATTCAATCACCTCCAACTGAGAACCTTAGTGCTACGTAAGCAAGTAATATACAGACTAATGAACACAAATAAGCTTAAAACCTTGAATCCTTTCCATTGCGTAGTATGATTTTTCTAGCTAGCCAAAATGGTCAATGATTTAAGTATTTTGGTTTGCATCAATTCAGTAGATTCATTGCACCATAAACATTTGATAATGCAACCCAATTTAGAGGTGTCTACAAGCTATTGGCTTCATAAATTTGATTCTACTTCACATTGAGTCATCCTCATGGTTTATTTATCAAAAAATAAACCAAGGAATAAGATCATTACATACGGTCAAACTAGTCTATTCCTGATTTTTGTTCATTGTTATTCTTACACAGATTAGGATTTCACAATCTTTCACCGGCTGGTTTACCAAAGACATAACACCTTGTGAATTGAATTATGAGCTTTCCCATTTTGTGCCAATCCTAACAGGAAAGTTTTGCGTTATGTTGGTTTCCTCAGCAAAGTTGAGTTACAAGCAATGTTGAGATCATTCTTCTAAATCTTTTGCTAAGATATATTTTTTTCAATTTTGCATCATATTTGAAGCTTTTCGAGTTTACAGTTGGAACCACAACAAAGGCCTTCTGAGAAAATTTCCTTCACTCATATAGTCTGGTGAAGCTTTTAATTACATTCAAACAAAGTTGGTTAAAAAGAAGAATTTTTATGAAAGATCAATCAGATAACCCACTTCACTACTAAAAGGACAGTTAGCAATTAGCATCACATCCTTTGGAACCAAATATCTATTGATATAGAGAGTAGAAAAAAGACAGGTTGATTAGGTCCAATGGATATTTTCCATCCACAATTCTGCATTGACCCACAGTTAGTAACTAGGTATTCAGCATAATTGTACAGGAAGACTAAGTTCCCAGTGGAAGAGAAACAGTTGATCACCTCCTACTAATAAAATCTCCGACAGTGATGAATTAGACAAAGATAGGAGCAAAGCAGTTATTTCATGTTTAAATTACTTCCAAAAGTATGATTGTAGCTTTGTACCTTTCAGACTTCTATGACCAGGTGCCTGTGAATTGGGACTAATCCAACCAAAATGAGTAGCCGCTTCAAAGAACGTCGCACACTTCATATACATACACCAAGGGCCTCCACACTTGTCCATTTGGAAGTAAAGTGGGACCTAGTAGCCCATGGAAGTGTGGCTAAGACCAATTAATTCCAAAATGAATAAATTCTTTGGGGAGGAGGTATCTTCTTCATATATGGATAGCAATGGCCTCCATTCCATGTGTGATTAATCCAAGCATGGTGTGTTACTCACCAACAACCCCCTCTCCAAGCCTAACATGATATAAAAGTGTAGATGGAGTTTCACTTATCATATACATGTCATCACGATTGTCACCCCACTAGTCATACAGGTGTGGCTTAACATGACATAAATTTTTTATGGCTAAAATGAGTCATAAAGCAGCCAAAGGCCACCACAAGAGGGGAACACTTTCTTTATATATGTTGGAAAAGTGAATGAAAATGGATGAAATTGACTCCAATATGAATGAGAGAATAGTCTTATATTAGAAGTTTCAGGGCAACAAGGCTGGTTTATATTGAATCACAACTTGAAGATGTTGTGAATACGAATGGATGAGAGGCTCTCTTGTGTGGGCGCCCATAGGATGTATGTGCAAATCTAGGGGCCGGAACCTAGTTGACTCATATGTTAAATGTCAGACTAGTCGAGGCAAAAATTGTCAATGTAACACAACTTGTGTTTTGCCACTCGATTTAATTTTTTCTACTGCCTCAAATCTGAAACAGACACAATGATCACTGTGCTTGGATATGCCAACGAGCTAAGGATTAATGGCAGTTAATGGTCATTCCTCAGGTTAATTGTAGAGGATTAATGGTGCCAGATTTCGAGTCAATAAATTGAGGCTCTTCCTTGGCAGATGAGATAATCTGAAATACGCATTCTTTTTGGGCCGTCCCGATCCACCTCTGTTTCTTTGCTTTTGCTCTACATTCCTAGTGATAGCGTTCGGGTACAGTGTTTAATCACCATGAACAATCAATGCTTGGTTGCTAACGTGGCCGAGCCGTTGTATGCTAGAACACATACGTCCATCGAATCTCTAAGTTCAACTCAGTTTCTCAAGTTCCCTAACTCTGTATTCTCCCAAGTTCCCTTATCCAGTTGTCTCCTGAGCTTCCTGACACAGCTGTCTCTCGAGCTCCCTGAATTAGCAATCTCCCAAGCTCCTTTATTTAGTTATCCCCTGAGCTCTCTGACTCAAGCACCCCAACTCAACCTAAGTGTATGTGCGGCTCAACTTCTTGAGCTCTCCAATCTGAGCCCATGTTCTCAAGATCCCTGCTCTATTGGTAGACAAGATAAATTTGTTATTTGAATTATGTATTTTATTTTTAATTTTGTATTTGCTCAGTTCAACAATATATGTTTATGAATGACCCTGCACATGTTCATTTAAGCACTGATATGGGTATGGGACCTAACCAACCATAATGAACAAACATAACAAGAAACATTTTAATTGGTGTATAGAAAATCTCTATAAAAGTGGAGAACCAAAATGTTCCAAGTCCAACTGTATCTATTGATGTAGATAAATAACTTTAGTTAATGGAATAAAAATGATTTAATTGATTTGATTGCTTCGGGTGACATAGCCTTATCAAGAGCTCAATAGATGGATAAGACCCAATAATTGATCCCAAATCCTTGAAAAAAAAAAAAAAACAGTTACGGTGATGATGATTATAGTGTACTCTTTGTACCAAATAAATTTATGGGTTGGAATTCAGTTGTATTCTATTTCTCATAGGCTTCAAATTATACTCTTTCAAAATCTAAAGCACCACCTCACTCGAAAAGGTAGTGATGATAAGAAACATATCAAACTCATTCATGCCGATCAGTATCTAGTTAAAAATGGTTCTACAGGAAGTGCAACATAATTTCAGTAATGAAAAATGATAAAACAATATGAAAGAATAAGAAAAGTAAAGGAAGTGGCGTTACCTCATCCAGCATCCCTAATAACATTGTGACCTTGTTCTGAAGGTCCTGTTTTTCAGAAGGTGAGAGCTCGCATGAGGAAGTAGTGGCAGCCTCTTGAGGGTTTGATGTCTTCCCTTCAGTCTTCAATCGCCCACCATAATCCTTAGCCGCAGTGGGATTAGAAGTATGGCCACCTTGGCTTTTGTCTGTTTTCTTTAAAGCCTTCTCAACATTAACAACTTCATCAAGTAATTGTTGCACTGCCTTGAGATATTTGGAATTTGGGATCATTGTTGTAAGAACTGGGTGCTCATAGGACAAGGAACTACCGTGCATATGTTTGTTTTGAAACGTTTCCTGGCTTAAGGTGACATTTCCAGAAGCTGACTGATGAGAACCACCTATATGAGAGAGATCCGAGCTAGCAAGCTGGTACTGAATTGAAGGAACTGGCATTTGTGTGCTAAGGCTAAGTGATAAGCCCTGATTTTGCACCAATGCTACATTCGACTGTTGCAAAGACAAGCTCTGCCCGTGTAGGATGCCCAACTGTGTCCGCATACGCATCTGAGGATCCTCAGCATTAAGTAGATCATCTGAGCCATTTATAGAGCCATCAACTGTCTGCATAATTAACATCTCATTTCTCCCATCCTTCCAAGTATTATAAGTATGGTTGCCAAGACGAGAGGTGAGCATATCAGTATTTGCCCCAGTAAATCCTTGTGAAAAGATGGAAGTGGCAACAGGAAGCTCATGATGGCTCTGCTGGGTTTGAGTATTGCCAGCTAATGCATCTGTAAATGAGGAATGCGAGAAGCTAAGATATGTCATGGTGCCAGGAACCAATGATTCAGAATATGGAGCATTCCCTGGTACATTGGGGATATGATTTGAAGCAGCTCCACTCTGATCATCAGATATTGAATAGAAAGTAGGCATGTCTTCTTCCCTCGACTACAAACAACACAGTCAGGTCATTGCAGTACTTTGACTAGAAAATAGCAACTGGCTTATTCATAAGAATCTCGACAGACAGTTATACTGACACAACAAACAGTAGAAGACTAACAATAAGGAAAAGAATAATTGGTGAATCAGGAGGATAAGGGATCCACATGTTACGATGCTAGTCAGTAAGAAAAATAAATCCAGTAGAAACTAGATTTGTCTTAGCACCAGTCCCAGATTGTGATTTGTGAAGGCCAATGACAGAATCATATCATATAATTCAAACGGCACAATAAGTAGTACAGAGCATTGGAAATAATCCAAATATTTGTCCTCTATCAACTGCTCGAGTTTCTGTGAGAACAGTGCTTGAGTACAATTATCACTAAGGTGAAAAGAGTAAAGTTGCACCTATAAAAGCCAAAGCCCACAATCAAACCTCCATGGCACCACCATTAGAACTTGATCACCATCATCAACCGTGTTTATAAGGCATAACATATTACTCATCTATTATATCCGGCTTACGACCGGATAGGTTTCCATCAAAACTTAAGAGTTGACAAAACAAACGAAAGGGTCGAAGAGTTTTAGCCAAACAAAAAAAAAAAAAAAATCAAATTTGGATGAGGGAGAAAAGAGCATAGGAAAAAAAAAAAAACTCAATCTTGCAAAGAAGGTTTCTTAGAGAGGATCTTTCTTTTGGAAGCTAAAGAAAAGGAAGGAAACATGTAAAAGACCCTGGTGAAACAACCTTCCAAGGTTCTTTTAAAATTAGCTAGAAAGGCAAATTAGATAGAGACGGATACATAAAGGGAGACAAAAGAAGAAGAACTGAGATGGTCTTGATGTTGATCCGAAGAACCATGAAAAGCGTCAATACAAAAATTAAATACGTCCTTGTTGAAGAAAGATATGAATAGAGATGATAGAGAAAGCAGCAGCAGCAGCAGCACGAGGGAAAGCAGTGTCCAGTACCTGAGAAGAGGGCATGGCATGAGGGGAACAGAAATAGGGGATGGCCGGCGGTTGCAGCTGCGGTCGGCGCGCCTCGTGGAAAGCACGAATTCACAGCCGTCGGCCGAGAATGATCCTCCCAATCCGGAGACAACCGATCCCAAGACCTCAATCCGAAGGACACAAAGCTTCCCCCCGTCCCTGCCCTGCCCTCCCTTTCCAAACAAATATTATACCTCTCTAATACACTCCGCCCACCCTCATCAGCATCCCCAATTGCCAATATTAAAAAATCCCCAAGTCTTCAAATCCCCTTCTTCTCTGTTTTTTTTTTATCCTTCTCTCTCTCTCTCTCTCTCTCTCTCTCTCCTCAGAGTACCACCACCGTGCCTAAAAATTCTATCTTGCACGTGAGTACACTTGTCTCTCCCTCAGCCCGATGGTAAATGACAAACCTTTCCCTCTATTCCTCTTCCTACCGTGCTCTTATCTCTTTATCTGCAAGTCTTCAGAGCAGCCGAGGAGGTTCCTTGCTATTGCTTCTTAGGAGTTGGTGCTGAGGATTGTTAAGGTGTTCTATCTGCTAACCACCAGTTGGTAGACCTAAAACCTGCTCTTTAAAACTCTCAAGCATCAATTTTCCATCTTTCTCTCTGATCTTAATCCTAACCTCTCTCTTTCATTCATTTCTAAGCATGGGGACGATGCTGACATCTCACAGCCCAAACCACACAAATCCTGAAGCTACTTTACCACTATCCCGTGCAGCAGATGGTGTGCCACTGCCTGATTAAGAATAATGACAGCATTAACGCCATTTCTTACAATCTTGTGCTACTTTCTCCCCACCACTGTAATCTTCCTCTGTGCTGGTCCCCTCTTTTGATTGCATGAGCTATGACATGCGTTGATTGCATTTCACCCGCTGCCTCAAATCCACATTTTTTTAATCCGCCATGTTCTTGTTTGTTTATGATATTATACAGGAGCCGCCTGCCCCCCGTCCGTATTTTAATGCGGCTGTTGAGTGTTAGATCCCGGCAGCTCATCATTGCTTTTAGGTGATTTGTTGAATTTCTGTTTGTTGTCTCAAACGAAACAACACAGGGAGTTTGATGACTCCCAAGCGTGTAAAAAAAATCTTGCTTTTTTATTATTATTTTCGATGAAATTATAGAATAGGATCTAGATATAAGATATGGGTACGTAACTAACTACAAAATGATTGAAGTTTAGGATTAATTTACTGAGATTGAGGATATAATTAAAAAAAAGGAGAGAAATTAAGAAAGTGGCACAATTATATTGATGAAGTAATTTTGTAATTACTTTTCTCTCCCTCCTTATTTCCATTGAGTAATGTATATACATGATCATAGTCTACTAACATGTTGACACAACATTTATCATTGATTGATAGTCTTTTCCATCTTCTTTTGGGATCTAAGGAATATAACTTTTATATGGCATTTTATGGTGAGAGATGCCAAGATAGGATCCTGTGGGACCTACTATGATAGTGTTATTATTAGTTCCATATCTAATAGTATATATTTAAAATTTAAATATTTGTTCTTGTGTAAAATTATTTCTCCAAGTAAACTCTAATGGTCTTATATATATTTTTTAAATTCGAGTGAACCACAATTCTCCCCTTGGTATTGCAAGTGGCACGATGCCAAACAATCACCTCATATTTAAAAGCAATTTACTAGATCCTAATTGCACATCATTGGTGGCAAAAAAGGATGCACTTGCGATGATTAAATTAAAGAGGTTTACACTCACAATACTCTCAAACGAAAGGAGGAAGATATTTGAGAGTTGGCCAGAGCATAAAGCAAAGGTAGAATGAGAATTCAGCGTGTCCAATGTACGTACATCCTCTACTAAATATTGGATGACAATATTGCATCGGAAGAAAAGTTCATAATCGATGATGCACCCAGTAAAAAGTTCCTTATAAGTGTTAAGGTTGAAACACAACAAATTAAAACTAATCTATCACAACGAAGACACAATCAAATGAGTAAAACTATACATATATATGTAGAGAGAAAAAAAAAATTAACTTGTACATCTTTATGTGCACGATCATGGTCGACAATCGATGTGGCATTCTGACGCAGCATGGATTTAAATTTTTTAAACTCTCTCTCCTCTATTTCCTGCATGCATTCTCTCTCTCCTGCATGCAGTGCAGAACTGTTCTTTAAAGAACAGCGCTGCGCGCTTTGCTATGGAGCTGTTTTTGAAAAAAAAAACAGCTCCGCAGGGAGAAAAACAATAGCTCTTCATGGAGCTGTTGTTGAAAAAATAGCTATGCTGCGTTGTTGTTCTTTAAAGAACAACTCTGCAGAAAAAAAAAAATCAACATTGAACTGATTTTTGAAAAACAACTTCACATATGAGCTATTTTTTGAAAAACAGCTCTATATGTGAGCTCTTCTTTAAAGAACAGCTTCCATGCGGAGCTCTTCTTTTTAAAAGAACAGCTCTGCAGTAGAAAAATAGCTCTCTCGTGGAATTATTTTTTTTCTAAAAACAGCTCCACGAGGGAGTTATTTTTCAAAAAATAACTTTTATGTAGAGCTGTTTTTAAAAACAGTTCACATGTAGAGTTGTTCTTTAAAGAACAACTCTGCAGTAAAAAATAGCTCCCTCGTGGAGCTATTTTTTAAAAAAACAGCTCTACATGGAAGCTGTTTTTTGAAAAAATAAGGGGGTGTTTGGTACGCAGGATTAGAAGGTGGGAATGAGTATGAAATTTATTTCATACCCATTCTTAATGCTTGGTAACGAATA
>JBAMIE010178429.1:0-13670 GCA_037177295.1 Kaempferia parviflora | reverse complement strand
GAAAGAGAGAATTGCCACATTATTAAGATTGCTCATATTGTTCAGAATGCACGTTATCTACATAATCAAATGTTCTTCACTATCCTTTTCCCTCATGATCTCATATACTATCTTTTGCATAAGCTATTTAGGCATAATTGATTTATGCAGCTCCTATTTATTGACAGATATAAACTATTGAAGAGCCACCTGAAGAAGTCAAGTATGTCTTTCTCATCTATTCTTGATTGTAAATGAGATATTATTGTTATTATAATGCGTTATAAATAAATCACTTTTTTTTAGTCCACTCTATTTTTCTAAGAAAATTCCTCATTTACTTCTAAGTTCATGCGACTCTGACTCCCGACTCGACGACTCTGCTTTCGGACTCAAGGATACGAAGCAGCAATCTTCCAGCTTGGCATGATTTTCAAAGCCGGCAATATGAGATTATCTGCTTAGGTCATCATCTCGACGGATAAATTAGAATTGATTTTGTGCAATTTCAATTCGGTTAAACTTCCCTCTATCTCCTGTAATAGATTGTCGAACATTACTATAAGCTCATATCCAGCGGGCATAACATTCGCATTCTCTTGTGTTGTGCTTCCACTTTTTACACATTTGTCTATTTTATTACCTTTTCAACTAGCACTACATCTTGTCCTAGATCCATCGTCTCATTTGGAACCTTACTCGCTATTATGTTATTGTTTCTTCTTTAGCATCACATTCCCGTTCATGTTATTTACCCTATGTTGCATTGTTACCTAGCTATTATATTTCTATTTCTTCTTTAGCATCACATTCTATTCCTATTCCTATGATTGAGTTCAAGGAACTCTCCAATTCAAGGTGAAGACAAGGCTATGGTAAAGCAATTTTAGTGCCTTAGATGACTAAGATTGCTTCAGATCCATATTCCGATGGTCCCTTCATTAATTGGATATCAAAAGATTCATTCTCAAGAGTGACATTGCAAAAGAAGTATATATAGAACAACCATGAGATTTGTTGCTTAGGGGAAGAGATTTAATATGCAAATTGAAGAGGCCTTTGAATCATGTAATCTCTTAGAGCATGGTTAGTGAATGTAGTTCAGCATTCCGTCAAATTGAGATGATCAAAAGTCTCTCAGATCTAGTATTTCGTCGTACAGTAACATTTGAAAAGCATATTCTTCTTATCATCTATACATGGAATTATGGATAATATTGTCATACATGTGATTATAAAGAGATCATAAGGCTAAAATACTGTGTTCATTAACACTTTCAGATCAAGGATTAGGTAATTTAGGATATTTTGGCATAAAGATGATCCGCTCAAAGCTAGATATATCTTGCAGCAGAAATATCTACTTGTTATATTCAAAGCAATTAATATGCTAAGAACTAAGCCAATTGATACTTCTCCGAATTCTAATTGCAAATTGATACTAGAAGATGGGGACATTGACTTATCCAGGAATGTCCAGAAGGACTAAATTAAACCACTTTACAATTGCAATAATTAACATATCATTTGCATCAACGCATGATGAGTCTATTTCTTAAAGTTTCATGTCATGAACATTTGGAGGTAGCTTTGAGAATGCTGAGATACATGAAGAATGCTCCAAGGAAGGTCTCTTTTATTAAGATTGTGATAACCTTTAGATTATGGGGTATACTGATGTTTACTGGGTAGATTCTCCCACAAATAAGAGATCAACGTTAGATTATTATGTACTTTAGGGAGTTAATCTAATTCCTTAGAACAACAAGAAGTAAATAGTCAAATTGAGCATAGAGGCAATTAATCAGTAGTTGATTACTGAATTTGCACATGCTCCTAAATGTTAATAAAATTGTACTGCAACAACCAAACTACATTGCGGGCAATATCTAATATGTTCATAAGAGAACACAATATACAGAAATTGATTCACTTTGTTAAAGGGAAAGCACAATTTAATAAAATTGTCAAATCTGTCACCCTATAACAATCAATTAGAGGTTTTACTAGCAAAGTCACCAGAATCGAGTATATTACATTTTCATAATATCTTAATCCGAGGGGAGCGTTAGCAACCTAAATATAAAATAATAAGGATATCATATTACATGCAATAAAATGTAATATTATTGTTACAAATAGTATATTTAGGTAGAAAGGACTAACTTTAAAAAAAAAAATACCTTGATGCTTCTCTCCTACACTCCCCAATGCTTTCATAATTTTTTGAAAGCCAACCCAGTCACAATGTTATTAATCACAGTTAGCTAACATAAAGTATTTATAAACTTCATAAAGTATGCTGATCATCATAGTCAATAAAGATATGTGAGAAGAGTTGAAAAAAAAATGCAATTATTTACAGTTTTGTTTATTTTTGCTCTAAGCTCAAGAAAAATTCAACTGCGGCAAATTAACTTAATTTTAATATCTTGACTTAGATGTGGAAATCTTAATATGCCACATGAGTTTCTTCTATTAAGATAGTAGACTTACTCAAATAAATCAGGCAGATTAGTCTTAGATTTGATCTTTAGTGGTGATGGTCTGAAGTTGTCTAAGCAAATCATTTTAGCGACTTCTTTGGGAGCCTTGGAGTGGAAAGCTGGAGTTCCTTCGATCATCTGATTTTGCACAATAAAATATTGGTCATCTTAATCAAAGTTACATCTGCATTACATAAGCTAGCATATGAAAAGAGGTATCAGACTTAGAATGATGCATACAACAGAACATGGACAGTTGTGAGATAGAAAATGATTAGCTCATATGAAAATGATCATCTCCCTTTCATCATGTTTCTTCTATGTTTCCATCAAAACCTCTATAGACTTTTAAATTTCAACATAAAGGGGAAGTGGGGAAGCTAGATAGAACTTATTCATAGTCATATATCAAGAATTAAAGTTTGCTGCATTTCTTTCTAAGCTATCTAATCAGGGTAATAATATGCTTCCATGGATTCAGATGCTCACATACATAAATGCATAAAAAATGTATACTATAGCTGATGGAACAGATGCAAGCATATTGAAGGCACTTTATGGTACCCAAAAAATGATTAACAAGCTTAGACACAAACACATCATAATTGATATACAAGCTCCCATGGAGCAAGGATCGTGATACCAAGCCATGTTGGTCAACATGAGTGGAATTTAAGATTCTGCTCGTCAACCGACACCAAAATTATTTCGGCACTAGCACTGGGTGGAGCTGCAAGGCAGGAGTAGGCTCGCGTCGGCCTCCACAAGAACACGAGGCTGCCACAACCTCACGATGGCCACGTGATGTTTACTGCATAGTCGCGAGGCCGCCATGCCCTCACAGCAGCCTTGAAAAGGCTTCCGCGAAGTCATGAGGTTGTGGCGGCCTTGCAGGCTAAGCTTCCTACCGCCACAATGCTCACCTTAGAGATTGTGATTAGTGTCAAAAATTAAATTGTCTCATGTAGCCATGTAGGTGCATGAATTGTTCAAACATTGGACCAAACCTGGGACTGGCCAAGCATTTGGGAAGGACTCTTTCAAGGTGGGTGATGTTCCTACAAATTGGATATGGAATTATGGAGTGACTAATGTATTAATTGGGATTCAACCAGCCCAATTTTATTGGGCAGGAGCATGCTGTCATAAATGGTCAAAGGAGCTAAGAGGTGAATTACAAGTAAAGAGCAGAGTGATTAGGTGGGGGAAACTTTGAATGGTGAAACCAAAGTTAACACAATTAACCTAAGTAGGAAGGCATGATGGAAAATCAAGAGGGGAAGACATTGTTCTATTATGTGAGGTTTCATTTAGGTATGTTAGACAATTTAATCAATTTGCAAGTTGTGCAAAGTGTTGAAAATTTGTATTCCTATTTGAACGTGGTGAACATGGTTGCCATATATACCTGAAGTGGCATATGGTCGACTATATTGTTAGTTGAAGTTGTGCATTTTATAAGACTAGTTATTGTTGCATGGCACATGATAATGATCTTAGTATTCACTTTGGACTTTGGAGGAGTGATCTCAAGCATTATTAATAGGCTTCGGCGATCTATAGACTATATTATGATTTATGTTGTTGCACGGGAGGAATGATCTTGCATGTTATCGATGGGCTTCGATGGTTTATATATAATATTTAGACTATGTTTCAAAGCTAGACAAGTAACCTCGCATGTTACTGGTGCCTGGTGGGATATTGCCATTTATATATAATATTAGGACTATATCCTGACATTAGAGTGATCCTGAGTATTATCAATGGGTTTCAATCATTTATACATTATACTAGAATTATATCCCCGACTGGAGGAATGATTTCACACATTTATTGATGGGTTTCAATGGTTCTATATGTATATCATACTTGAGAATGCAATAATATTTTGAGATAGATATAATGGTGAATTGTTTGATAACCTAGCAATCAATGTATTTGTGGCCCTTGGCTAAGGAACAACCCATTGTATTCTTACAATGTTAACCAAGGTGTCTACATTGCAAACTTAGTAGCGTAACCATTCGATCAATGCAGATCTTCAAACTTCTATTATGAAAACAACTTCAGTAATACCCATCATTCAAGTTCATTGAATTGTAGAATATTTATATGAAAAGCCTAAGGATTTGTACTACGGAGCATTTATATGAAAATCTACAGCAAGCATTTAATTTTTAAGTGAATAAGGTATAAGTTTCAATCTTGTTCCACTAATCAATTAGTGAATAGAACAACAAGTCTCATCACCAACTCAAAACAATTTTTAAAACTGTAGTTTACCAAACCACGCCCTTTGTAATTGAAAATGACTAAAAGGAATCTCTATAATCTTCAACCAAAAAGCCTCTATCTTCCCAGAAATCCTTGATTACAGGATGAAAGTTATTTCACAAAATAACTATTAAATTTTTCATCAAGATAATAAAATATCAATATTGTACTTACGGCAGCTACAAGCACATAATAGTCAAAATATTTATTTTAGAAAGCACAAGAAGATTGCAAATCCATTTGAACTTTAAAAATTGATACAAAATAGAACCCAAACTCATCTTAGATTCGAATTATTCATCACATTGATCTTTTTAGACACAACAAAAATTAATATGTTCTACTTAGGGTATCTAAAATGTCATAATAATCAAAATCAATGATTTTGAAGGTACAAGCTAATTAGTGAATTAGCTTGCACTCAAAAAATACCATCAAGTATGCAGAAATTGTTTGAAATTTAACCATTACTAAGAATTAGACACCTTAAGTAGAACTTATTAGGATTCCATGTGTTCTTGAAAGTCCATTTTAATATAAAAGCATTTGATAAGATAATTTGTAATCAACTCTCATTTATTATTGTCAATTTTATATGCACAAGCTGATTTGCTAATCAGTTCGGATCAGCATTTGAATAGTAGAATGTTGAATTTTTTTAAATGCCCAAAAGAGTTTATTTTGATAAAAAAAAAAAAAAAAAAATCAACCACAAGATGTTTTATAAAAAAAAAAAAAAATTGGCACCTACTGTCTCAATTACCAAAGTGCAAGTCAATTTGCAAATCATCTTGCGTCTTTAAAACAAAAGATTCTAGCCATTATGAACTTCTAAAATTCTGTAAGTAGTGTACTATATTTCTTGTGTCAAAAAAATTTTTTTTGATGAAAAATGTGACTGTAAGTTGTTTTATAAATTGAATTTTGAATCACTCTTTGTCAATTCAAACTTGCACCTTGAAAATCAAAGATTTTGATTTCTTCAGTTTTTTATTTATTTTGGTGAAAAACATGACCACAACTTGTTTTGATAAAACTTGTGCTTCTGTTATCAAGAAAATTATGGGAAGAGGGACACTTTTCTTTGGTAAAAAAATGATCATAAGGGCATCTTTTAAGTTTTGATCATTCTCAATTACAAAGAGCATGGTTAAATTGCCCAAAAGGAATTGCTGAAGCATTTTTGCACAAACTCAATCAAATGAGAGATTTAAAACAAACCTCAAAAAGAATGAAACTGAAGGAGAATGCATCAACGCTTCTATCAAATGTTTCATTGTTGTATAGCTCTGGTGCTATGTACTGACCTATAGTAAGTAGAAGATATCATTTAGAATTACTAATATCAAATATAAGAAAATGGAGCACATAGCTACAATTTCAAAATCAGATTTCGATCAACTTCCATTAACTATGTTGAAGTGTGTAACATGATTCTCCAGCACTACAATTCACTAGTTCCTACAACAGTTCTTGTCTAATTGTTGGGGGTCAGTTACTGCATATGAAATTTTTGACATTAGAAGCTCCAAATGAATCTCCAAATAATCATTTAAGCATATGAAGTTTGATCAACAATGCTCTTCCAATAATGCCTACGCTAAGATGACTCACTATAATGACATGGAAATATATTTTAAAAGTCAATGTCTACCATGAATCTCTATAAATACTCCTGTACAAGGTTGATTGCATGGAGTGAATAGGTACTCAAAGATAGGAGAATCAAATTTAATTGTCAATTAGAAAGTTATAAAAGTGTATAAGAAATATAGCAGCAAGATATTATCACCAGTCAAGCCTAAAGTTTCTTTTACTTTTGCAATTAATTTTTAAATGACCAGAAAATAAGAGGGCATCGATCTTCAGACTCTGAGAATCAAATATTTAGGTTAACATATAAATTATTATAGTAATAGTGGAACCAGAATGAATAGTTAGGAAAGAAGAAACTTGTGAACCGTAATTTACACAATAGTTGGGTCACCTTAAGTATCAACTATTAAATACATAGTTACATATCAAAGTTTCTTTAATCCAATGAACATAACTAAAGTTAGTTAATTCTGGACACTTACTCAGCCAGAAAAGAAGAAAATAAAAAGGGAAAGAAGGAACAAAAGAATGAAGTGGATTTTTTAAACTAACATAAATTCAACGAGTCATTGTTGATTTAAGTCAATGATATGATCCCCAAATAGACATATTCAAATAATCCCTTCAAAATATTATCCTATAGAATAAGCTATTAGATTTGTTATTAATTTACATTAGGTCATTAGATTTATTACCTTTTCAAAATATTAAAATAGGTTATTAAACTTATTAATAATTTTTATATTGATTTGGCATTATTGTATGACTATATATAGAGTATATAGAGCCATTATGTAATCTTTTAGAGAAAAGCAATAAAGTGATTCAATCAAATAATCAAATTACTTTGGTTATTGGAGGTTAATCCCCTCGAAGTGATCATTTTCCTTTGAGATTAGATGTGGGTTCCTATCAACTTGGTATCAAAGCGAGATTAATCTCATATTATGACAAATTGGAGATCCTTTGAATATGAATTCCCTTGTTGGCAAAGTAGAGATCCTACCAGATTTATCTCTAAAGAAAAAAGATATTTTCTCCTACACGATACATCAAATGATGCGAAGGTGGAGATAGCTTCTTTGCTTCCGGATTGAGAGGCTCTCCAATGGTATCAATTATTTGTCATGTCATGAAATACAATATGGGAGGAGTTTGTAGATGGTCTTCTCACTCGTTTCACACCTCACGAGTATCATAATGCAGATGAGAATTTATCTAAAATTCAACAATTACAACGGTAGCAAAATATTATATTTGCTTTCTTCGACTCTTTAACCAAACTCGTGATTGGTAAAAATCAAAATTAGTGAATACTTTTTATTCGAGGACTTCATCTTAACATCCAAAAGAGGTGAAGACGTACTATCCTCGCACTGTAAAACTGCATTGTGCTTTGCACGATTGCAAGAAGAGAAAATCAATGAGGAAGCACAAAGACATAATAAGTGGTACTGAAGTCATCAATGTACGCAAAAGTGAATATTGATGGATGAACCAATAAAATATTCAAACAAGACGAAGAAATACAAGAAGGTGCCAATGAAATACAAAATGTCACTATGACACAATCAATTCATGCCTGAGAAGGATTACAACCTCCACAAATAATAAAGGCAAAAGGATTCGCTGAACAACAACAAGATAGTTATAGTGACAATGTACATGAGGAGCTAAACTTTGATAGCGATAAGAAGAATTTATCTATCATAATCATCACGACGCCCATAATTAAAGTCATTGCATCTACACCAATTTCTACTTCCATCATTCAAGTGAACAAAGCAATAATACCTTGTCAACTCCAACAACATCCAACAAATCATGGAGTATTTTTTCATCATAACTCGATGAGGACCCAATCCAAGGCTAAGCGAAGGAAGAGAAAGTATTGGCATGCTCATAAACTTTCAACGAAGACCCAAAATAATACACTTCATTATCAAAGGAATTTTCCGAACTTAAGAAAGAATCATAAAAGGTCATTTGTTTTCATTAGAGATTTCAATTGGAGCACGATAAGAAGATATTTATGCAAATCATCAAAAGAAAAAGAAGAAAAAGATCAACCTTGAGGACAACGTTGTTTTGTAGGACGGTGGAATGATACGATCCCCAAATAGACATATTTAAATAACCCCTTCAAAATAGTATCCTTTAGAATAAGCTATTAGATTTGTTATTAATTTAGATTAAGTCGTTAGATTTTTATTATTTACCTTTTCAAAATATTAGAATAGGTTATTAGACTTATTAATAATTTTTATATTGATTTGGCATTATTGTATGGCTATATATAGAGTCATTATGTAATCTTTTGGGACGAACAATAAAGTGATACATTTGGTTCATCAAATTTGTTTGATTATCCTTTTTCTTTTATCCTTTTCTCTATTTCCCTACGAGATAGGATGCGGGTTCCTATTAGTCAAGTTCATTAGAAAATCTTATTAATCAACATCCTCATCATTGTCATCAAACCATGTTGGTCCCAACTTATTTGCAATTGGATACATGAATTTGGTACCTACTTTGTGACCTTTATGCAAGGGCATATCATTAGTAACACAAATCCTCTTAATCAATGATCAAAGAAGAGAAAATAAGAGAGAGTATAAAGGCTTGAAGGAAGAAAACAGAGAAGAGGGGATGGGGGAGGAATATGGAACTAGAACGAGAGAAAAGAGATGAAGCCAAAGCCACACAGCCATGTGACACAACCTAGCGTGACGACCAAGGGGGGATGGGGAAGGAAAATGGAACTAGAACGAGAGAAAAAGATGAAGCCAAAGCCAGACAACTATGTGGCACAACCTAGCATTGACAACCAAGGGATTGTGCATGCCCAGCAATGCAGCTGAGGGATTAGTCTAGAACACATTTTACACTTTGAGGAGCATTCAGAAAGTATTGGAAGATCTTTTTAGGGCCAGACTCAGCAAAGAGGACTTTCTTCTTCTGAGTGCTCTTGGTGAATCCAGATTTGTTTGACAAGAATTTTTTTTGTTTGCTTTCTCCATCAAACTTGGCGGTCCAGAGAGGCGTGGTGTTTTTTGTCCATGATTTATTTAGATTTTCTATATTTAGTTTTCATACTGATACAAGATTGGCTTCTCACTGCTCAGATAAATGTTATAACATTATTGTTATTTTTTTCTTGAGCGTATTCATACTTGTCAATTGTCATTTTGTGGTGCTGTAAGAGATTGTTGTTGATTGCACATAAGGTGTTTTGTATTAACTTCCCCAAGGGATGAAGCTTTTGTTGCAAGGATTTGTGGTTGACAGACACTTGTATTCTAGGTGCATTGAGATTATTCTGTGAACACTTAGAGATAAAGGATTAGCTTATGCATCATATTGAGGTTGATCCAATGGAAGATTTCTTGTTAGAATTGTTCCTAACAAGAAATATCAAATTGATAACAAACACAGCAGGAAGAACATCAATGATATAAACGAACATATGCGTAGAGTTGACACATGCGAATTAATTGTTTGATAAGCTATTTTGTGATCATTGTTTTGAACCACTAGGTTCTTTCTGGTAGTCAACTCTCGAGGTTAGACAATGACTATTTTTGTCTATCCCATGAGATATTTCCAATGCTCATACAACTTGGTCCAAGGCTTTTACATAAAGTCCCTTTTATTCAAATAAAAGGCCTTTAGATTAAATTTGTGATGGGTAAACAAAGTTCTACAACTGTATATAATCACACTATCATGCCAATTTACTAGATGTATGTGTATAAACTTGTTATCAAAATGTAAGTAAAATAATCTTTGTAATTTTGTATGGTTAAAAAAACTCAAATTTTAAATGTTTCTCTTTTATGTTTTTTAAATTCTTATATTTTTAATAGGTTTCATTTTCTTTTTAATCTGATTTTCATCAGAATAATACAGGTAGCATATAAATTCTGACTGATTTACATCTTCCAATTCTATTGAATACTTTAGCTCCTGATTGGTACAATTATTCTCAAGAGTATATATCTTTAGCATGAAAAGAGTGGCACTTACTGTCAATATGAGCCATTGGATTAGTTAACTTGTATCTGTCAGGTGTTACTTTCAACATTTTAATCAAGCCAAAGCCTGCCACCTTCAACTGACCACCATCATCTAGCAAAATATTTCTGGCACCTTGCGATAAATCAAAATCATCGAGTATGTATGTCATCATAACTAATTTCAGGTATTTGTTAATCTTACGTTGAAGTTAAGTTGCAATGAATAATTGGATCTGGTTTGCACTCATGAAGGTAGTTTATGCCCCTGAAACAAGAAACAATCAATATTTTATCAAGAAACTTCCATTTTCAGGAAAATTGTGCACATTCTATTGGGTTGACAGATCAAGATTTTTTAAAAATTGCATAGTTTGCATGTCTTTCATAATCAAGATTCTCGCAAAGACATATGCTTGAAGAATTGAAGAAGAGAACAGGAAATAAGAAAGATAATGAATAATTTGCAGCAGAAGAAATATGAAAAACGTTACAAAAGCAGTGAACTCTACGGAAGATATAATAGTCAATCATGCACAGAGGAAAAAATCAAAGAACAAACCAATATAACACAAATGATACACGAGATAATTTATTCCGTACTCTCCACACCATCCTTAACGCACAACATCAATTTAGACTTTAGCAGGCCAATGGGAATGAGTATGTTTCTTCAACTGCCTGTTCTTCTTCCTCTTAATGTTTTTTCCCTTTCTCTGCATCCCCTTCCTAATGTCAATCAGCACTGCCTCTGCCACATGGTGTATTGTCAACACCAAAACAATCTTATTCCAACTGACCATCAAAACTCAGCAACGCAATTAGATCTCAAACCTTGATCATAATTATACTATTCCTAGAGTATCAAAATTACACACAAGCACCACAATACGACAAAATAACATTCATTTCTGATGTTTGATTTAGAGTTTTCCTACTAAATATTTGGATCTCTCTTTCCTCTCTAATTGAAAATAGTAGACTTTGGCCTATAAACAAATTGACCTGGAAGAAAGACAATTCTTCCTCAGGTAGCATGGTATGGATGAGTATTTTCAAACTCCCAACTTGGGTTGCAAATGCAGGAAACACCAAATGTGCTTTCCCTTAACAGGTTGAGAAGTAGCACAAGGCATTGATTAGAAAAGTAGCCATGCTGGAGTCAATCGCCAACCTAAGGATAAGGGAAAGGGTGTGGGAATCTTAATACCTAGAATCAAACCTTCTTACCAAACTGTATTAATAAATTATTGAACGAAACAACCACTAGTGGGGCTTTCTCTGTAGTACTTTGCTTTCATGATTTTCACTGATCAACAAACTTCGTGTTAGCCTTGGATTCTTTACTGTCATTTACAATATGAACATAGCCATCATGTGTGATAGGTAGTTTTAGGTAGTTTGTGATTTGTGAGGTTCTACATTAGCATATCCTGTATCCATCTAATAGAATTATTTGATCTTTACTGACCAACTGAACACCCATCGAGAAATGAATGACCCGTAATCCATCCAAAATGAAGTGCAATATATATATATAGGGTGAACGACATGAAATCCATCCAGTAAAGATGTATCATAAATACATGGGATGAACGACCTACAATCCACCCAATATGATATATATACACTCCTCATGCGCGACTCCGTCCGCGACTGACTGACACTTCTAGGCACCCGGATCACTTCCGGGCACCCCACACTGAGTCGGGCACGCGAGTTAGGCACGGGGATCAGGGAGCATATTAAAACCGTGTGTGTGTATATATATAAGGGTAAACGACTAGCAATTATCTAAGAAGAATGCATTATATATAAGAGTGAAGACCCGCAATCCACTCGTAACGACCCACAATTCACCCGAAATGCACCTCACAAGGATAGAGTAAACAAACCTTAATTCACCCAATGAGTTCTCCTATAATACGGCCAAAGCCTACAAACACGTAAAAGGATTCGAGAGTCCTTGTGAGCATGGAGCCAATGCTCTATAATTATGAGAATTATTAGATTTGTATTCTGACATAAATAGTCATGCCCTCTTATAAAGCATTGAGCTGAAGTTCCATGATGTTCGAGTTGCATTCATTTTCTGATTAACTTAGTTTGATATATCACACGATTCCTTTGAAGCTCAGAAGCTCTCTCTGATACGATTTATCTATCATTTGGTTAATTTAGCATAATTGATTATTTAATTCAATTTACCATAATTCCCATGGTAATTCTAATTCTTTGAAGGGACTACCTTATGCTTCCATAATTTTTTTTCTAATCTAGAGTTATTTTGTGGTAGTCTAATTGGTAAGTCTCAACAAGGAATAGATCGGACCACTAAACGACTAGAATATAAAGATAACAAGCAATTTATGAGAAATTTATCAAGCAACAAGAGTAGTGATGATCATAACTAATTCCTTTCTGTTAAACTTAAAATCATAGATAATCTATAACATCTATTTTATCCAATCAATCATGCACAAGGTAATTTTCATACAGAAT
Organism: Kaempferia parviflora; assembly: GCA_037177295.1. Classification (NCBI taxonomy): domain Eukaryota; kingdom Viridiplantae; phylum Streptophyta; class Magnoliopsida; order Zingiberales; family Zingiberaceae; genus Kaempferia; species Kaempferia parviflora. The sequence continues at coordinate 817 of JBAMIE010178429.1, read as the reverse complement.
CGAGCAGGAAAAATCCACCTGATCGATCAAAGGGTCCAAATTACTTCTGTTGAGGGGCCTCAGTTGAGGTTTCCTTCGCCGGGTATTCTAACACAAAGCGATGCGTGACAATGATGTCACAGGGTTACAGTGTCGTGGGATTGCTTCAACAACATTAGCATGCAGCAACAACAGCACTCGCGACAATGATGGCGACAACAGTGTGCAATGGTGGCAATGACGAAGGTGTGCGGTGGCGGCAGTGACGGTGGAGTGCAATGGTGGCGATGTCGATGATGGAGACGTGCAATGACAGGGACAGCATGCGGTGGTAACAGCAACGGTGGTGTGGAGTAACAGCATGAGGGAAGGGAGTTACGGTTAGAAGAAGAATAAGGCAGGCACGGGATTGGAAAGAAGAGATTAGGATTCTATTTATTATATTGCATCTTTGCAGAAAAGTCTGACTATTTTTTGAAATCGCAAGTAGGCCCCTATTGAAACTTCAACAATATAACACAGTGATTCAATTGATTCAATTGGGATCAATTGACTAATGCTACATCAGGAAAGACAAAAGCAGTTGTTAATTGGATAAAGTTGCGCTATAATGGTGGGATGACTTCAAGTTTTCACGACTACAATGCGTCACTTATTTGATGGTGTAATCAAATCGACTTAGGTAGTTGTTGGCAGACTCAGGCCGAAGTGATTGAAGTAGTCAACTAATGGTTAGGTCCAGTCGACTTATCATCTAACACAGTAAGTGAAGAATGAAGAGGTGATGAAGGATATAAAAAGTAACCAAGTAGTAGGCTTGAACATTAAAGTAATAGAG
>JBAMIE010178419.1:0-13671 GCA_037177295.1 Kaempferia parviflora | reverse complement strand
GAAAAGAAATGGGGCGAGTACACAAAGACCTAACTTTAACCATTTATCATTCATTAAAATCTAAATTCGATCATTGGTGCTAACTGCACCAACAAAAAGTATATTGTTCCACAAATAAATTATAAAGACACCTATTGCCTCTACTTTTGGCGTCTTACCTGTTGCAATATAGATGAATCTTTCAGCATCAATTGATATTTGGCTCGAGAGGCAACTCTACATAGTTACACTTATGTGAGTAGTTGCACCAGTATCTATCCACCAAGTGTTATTAGGTACAATAGCTAGGTTGACTTCTAAACTAACAAAGTTGAGAAGTATACCTTTCTTACGATGCTAGTTGACATATCTGGGGCAATCCTTCTTCAGCTGGCCTTTTTTCTTACAAAAGAAACAAGTTGGGTCCGAATTTTGTTGCTTTTGCACTTTATGCCCTGAAGCCCCAATTACTACAAGTTGTTTACCCTTACTCTTACCATTACCCTTTTTCTTCTTCTTGTTCGAATAATGATATGAGGATGCAAAGTGAGTACTATGAGATGTACCTCCCCTTAATCTTTATTCTCTTGTACACAATGAGCTATGAGCTCATTCAATGTCCATTTCTCCTTTTGAGTATTATAGCTAATTTTAAAACGAGTGAACTGTGTAGACATAGAAATTAGGATGAGATTCACAAGGACACTTTCAGACATGTCTAATTTTAGTGCCTTAAGCCTTGTGACCAAGTTGGACATCTCCATGATATACTCTCTTATGTTGTCATTTCCTGTGTATCACATGGACACCAACTTCGTGAGAAGTGGGTTAGTCTCGACCTTTTCGTTTGAGGCGAATCGGTTCGCTAATTCTTTAAGGAAATTCTTAGCATCCTCTTTCTCAGTTATTGAACTTCTAAGTGATTCCGAAATTGACATTCTTATGATCATTAAACTCATGCGGTTTGATCACTCTCACTTGTCAGATTCACCTTTTGATCCATTATAGAATCATTAGTCAAAGGTGCAAGGCGATCACATCTAAATGCATAGTCTAGATCCATGCAACCTAACAGTATAGTTATATGCTCTTTCCGTTGACCAAAGTTTGTACCAATGAGTATAGGGATGTTGTTCAAATTGGCAAATATTTGAGAATACTACACAAGCAAAAACAAAGAACATAGCTCTAATTAACAAATAAATCATGTATCTTGATAGTTGTACAATAACAAAATGCAACAAACAATTAAACATGTAACTATATGTGCATTAATAGAGATTACTAGTGTAACATCACATTAAGTCTTTGGACTATATGTAACTTGTTATTGGTGCTCTCTAAATGACTCATGATCACCTTCATTTGCCACATAATTTGCCTTCCTTTGGGCCGATGGATTATGTGCATGATACTTTACTCATGAGTTTCTTTAGTTAGCTTATGTTTTCTAGCATCACTCACAATGCTTCTAATCGGCCAAATAGTGCCCCTTCCTTTAGGCTGACATACTATGCGCATGATCAAGAAGTTTAACTTAATTCGTGAGCTTCCTTAAACATATGTTCGGCATAAGAATGATTTTCTTTTGGGCCAATCATCCTTAGCATGAATATACATCCCTCTACAATAATACTCCATGCATGCCTTACCAATAGTAGCAAGAGTGGAGAAGGATTCAGGAAAAAATCGCTGCAAACTGAGCTAAATTATGTTACCAATTGATTCAAGTTACAAATCAATTGATTAACAACCTAATTGATCGATCAACAATGGATGAGATCTGATTCATTGTGTGTCAATCGATTGATTAATCGATTGACAACACCTGAATCGATCATCTGATCGATCCAGAAGGGTTTTGTTCATAAATTCATCCACGTTGATCATCAACCGATCGATCCAAAATCCTTCTGTGGATTTCTGAATGAGAACTTTGATCGATTGTCTGATCGATTGGCGTTCACCAATGATTAGTCGATCGATTCACAAACCTTCTGTGAATTTCAGAATATGCTTGGATCAGCTAATTGATCGATCCAACAACCTGTGAATTTCTGAATGGACCTCAATCGATCAGTGAACACCAATCGATCAACCGATCGATTCAGGACCCTCATCGCGATCGGGCAGCTTTGATCGATTAACCGATCGATTAAGGACCCTCGTCGCGATTGGGCAGCTTTGATCGATTAACCGATCGATTTAGGACCCTCGCCACGATCGTGCAGCTTTGATCGATTAACTAATCGATTCAGGACCCTCGTCGCGATCGGGCAGCTTTGATCGATTAACTAATTGATTCAGGACCTTCGTCGCGATCAGGTAGCTTTGATCAATTAATCGATCGATTGGTGAAACCAATCGATTAGTTGATCGATCCTGAATGCTTCTGTTCCCGAACTTGGTATCCTCGATCGATCAACTGATCGATTGGGGAAGGTTCTGTTAATAAATTCGTGACTTTGAACGTGATTTTCAGCCCTAACTTTGCGCCGCCAATCGCGTTCTTCGCTGATAATGCAAAAAACTTGATTCATAGGTTAAATCCTAATCTATCTATGCTACATTCAACGAATATATATCAATTTCGTTGATCCATATGAATTCAAACGTTGAAATTGACGTGTTTGTGTCAAAATGTTGAGAAACAATCTTTATGCCTTAAAGATTGATAATAAGCTAATCTAAGCTCTGATACCAATTGTTGAAACTGAAATACATCATACATGAACTACAAGATGTATCTACAATAAGGATCTAGCTAATCGCCAGTCTCTAAGGCAAGATAGAAAAATTGAATCGATAGCTACGAAAGACTTACCTGATTCCATTGCAATGCTATCGTTCTTACTTATCACTAGATGTCCTGTGAGTGCAGCGGAAGTCTTCCATAGGATTGAGCCAGCAACCTTAAATCTCTTCTCAATGGGGAAGAAGAAGCAGGAAGAGGAAGAAAGCTTGGTTTAACATGCCCTAATTGAACCAAAACTCATACTTTATATACTTGGCCTAACCTATGGGGACTATCCACTATAAAAGCTCATTCTCATTAACAGTCCATTAATGTTAATGAATCAAGTTATTGGATCTACACATATTGAATCCACATCCATTTAAATCTAAACTCTCTTTATATGCTATTAAGTATTAGATCACTTAATTATGTTTAGTTACTTTAATGACAATTAGTTGTGTACGTGTGTTAATCAAGTGTAAGCCTACCAAATAGAGATTGAGTCTACCAATGTGAACTCAATTAGATTTAATCCACCCATGCAGACTTAAATCCTACAATAATTTCTCCTAAATTCAGTACCACTTAAAGATAATCTAGTATATTTCTCATTCAATTGATCATAACAACTCCGATCGATTAGGAATCGATCAACAATCGATTAGGAATCGATCAACAATCGATCTATTGAGTTTGCTATGAGAAAATAGAAGTAGGTACCAATAATCTAAAATAAGATATAATTCTTCCTAAATTCAACACATTTAAACTAGAATCTAGTATATTTTCTATCATATTGAGCATGACTCTTTTTTCGCTTAACCAATCGATTGGGAAGCTCATACTAATTGATTGACTTAGACTGAATCGATTGGGTCAAACCCAAGTCAATCGATTGGCATGAACTCTCAATCGATTAGTCATGCAGGAAAAATATCGTACTCAATTTGATATAAAATATACTAAATTTTAATTTAAATGTGTTGAATTTAATTAGAATTATACCTCAATTTGAACTTTTTGTACCTATAAAAATAAAGGACAATTAGATGAATTGATGTGCATTAGGGAGTTGCATGTAAGAAAAATTTGCACGCAAGGAATGAGAACAAACTTTTTTTGACGTAGGAACTGGAGGAAGAATAGTTTATTATTAGGAAATTTTGAGCAATTTTCCTTTTATCCTTCTTAAGCCTTTGGTACAGAGGAGAAAGAGCAATAGCACGGCCAATTTTTTTTAGATTTGTTAATACATTGCAATTGAGATTTAAATTTTAAATATTTAATTAACCACTATATTATAATTAAGGGGATTTTTTCTTTTAATAATTGCTCATTAACCATTCTAATGATTAGATTCTTTAATTCTCATAAGTTAGATCATCTAAGTGATTCACATCGTCCTCGGTTGGAATATATTTGATGCTAAATTTAATAGAAAATTTAGGTTGGTCGCTCATAGGTCGAAGTATTTACGGGTGGAAAAAATCTACTTACCTTATACCAAATCGAGGAGGGACGATAAATACTGCAGAGTACATTATCCACTATTGATTGGATTGTAGAAATGGAATACATGGGTTATAAGAAAACATAAAAAAATCGTCAAACCAGCCCAAATTTATTTAATTATTTATTTTTCTCTAATGTTTATTATTATTCGGGTGGTGGGTTCAAATAAAATAAAACCGGTCTGCAAATCCTGAGAACGGGAGCAAACCACTATAAATCAACGGCTGGCACAACATCCCAGCCCACAGCATAACGTTACACGCTGGAAGAACCGCCCTCTTCCTCATCTCTAAATCCCTCGACGCCGGTCCAAGATACCAGCCGCCACCACCACCGCCAAGGAAACCCGCCACACCTCCTCTGTAATTCGTCCAAATCCCACTGGTAAAATCTCGCCGCATTTTGCTACTCTCTTTATTATATTCATATCCTGTCTATCTTAGGGTCCGAGAATAACGAAAACGGCGAATTCAGTTGTTCTCGTACTTTGCCAACTTTGACTATAACAATTTTGATGTTTTTGGTAGGCTTAGTCCGTCAGGTCGTTTTTCGTTGCTTTATTAATGTTCTATCGTCTTTGATTCTCGTTTTCCCTTCTTTGTAGAAATCATGAGTAAGAGATACAGTCGAACTATCTACGTCGGAAATCTCCCTGGCGATATTCGTGAAAGGGAGGTCGAAGATCTATTCTACAAGGTCTATTATCTTTTATTGGTCCCATTGTTCTTTTAATCGAGGACAAATTTCCTCTTGCTATGTCTTACTTTAAAAACTGTCTTGGTTCTATGAAGCTCTCTTTGGACTCTTTATTTTCTTATTCTACTACCACTGCGTTTGTTCACAAAGTAAAAAAAAAAAAAAAATGAAATTTTATTATAGTGATGCATTCCTGCAAGTCCTAAAAGTAGGGGTCAGAATAGTGCAGTTTCACTATAGGGATGCACTATGTGTTGCGTTAGTCAAATTAGTATTGAGCTGGGTTCTTGTTTTTTTTTTTGTTCATATAGTCTATGTTGCTTCCGTGTGACCTAGTAGTGGTTTGAGTCGCAAAAACAATCTCTTGCGATGCAGGGTAAGGCCACATACCCATGTTGAAAGGAGCTTTGTACATCGGGCTTTTTTTTTCACATAGTTTATGAGCTGCATAGTTTTAAAAAGGCCTCACTTAGGTCTCATATGCAGCCCCTACGTGAATTTTGAATGAGAACCTGGTAAATATATTATATGGTGAATGAAGTTTGAATGCGCGGTTAAAAATCTGATTGAGTCATTTAAATCTGTTTAAACTAAAATTATATTGACTTATAAACCTAGGCTACCTATTTAGTGACTTGTAACCTTCAAGGGTTAACTCATTTATTGATTTGCAAGTGAATACTTATCAATATAAATACTTTTAGTGCTGACGACACACCACATATGTGCTATTTATTGGGTCAATGACATACCTTGCATGCAATTTTTGAGACCTTGATGTGCTGTACTCTTGCTTACTAATCTCTTTATAAATCCATACTGTTAACATGTTATTTGTCATGAAATTGAATCCTTTGTCCTAACTCCATTTGTAGTACAGATCTTTTTATTCTCACATTGCACTTTCTTTGTAGATTCACCATTCATGATGGGCTTAGATTTATTATTTTTTCTGACTTTTTATTGTTTAAGTAAATGATAGTTGCTTAAAGGTTTGAGCACAAGATCATTTCTACTTTATTTATCATATTTGGAATTTTGAGAGTAGTATAAAGTGTTCTAGGCTTTTCAGTAACTTGAAATAATCCTTGATCTTTACCATATAGTCCTTTCACTTTCAGTCCCTTATTTGTTGATATGTGCAGTATGGATCAATTATTGATATTGACTTGAAGATTCCTCCAAGGCCGCCAGGTTATGCATTTGTTGAGGTAGTGCACTTGATTTCACTATACTGTAATCACAGAAGCTTACCATGGGTTTAAAAAAGCTTTATGCTAAATTGCAATGTTCCAAAAGTCATATACTTGGTTCATTACTAACTACAAAAATAGATAGTGACATAAACTTTTATACGAACTACTGGTTATTACTTATATGTTCTAACTGTGCATCTTGTTGCAGTTTGAAGATCCCCGTGATGCTGAAGATGCTATTCGTGGTCGTGATGGATATAATTTTGATGGTCACAGATTAAGGGTGGGCATATTGATACAAGCTGATCAATTTTTTTGTTTGTTTATTTATTTATAATAAATTTATTTTACAACTCTCATGATATTATACGGTGGTAGGTGGAACTTGCTCATGGTGGAAGAGGCCAATCATCATCTGTCGATAGGCACAATAGCTATAGCAGTGCAGGTCGACGTGGTGGTGTTTCCAGGCGCTCTGAGTTTCGTGGTGGGCACTTCATTTAAAATTTTGTGTTTGAATTATCATTTAAAAGTGACTTTGGTTATTAGTTTCTTTCATAATGGTTCCATGTAGTTATGATCACCGGATTGCCTTCCTCGGCATCATGGCAAGATCTAAAGGTTTGTTCATCATCTACTTTGCTAATGTGGACAATTGTTGATATTATATAGAGAATTAATGTGGAACTTCTTTAGGATCACATGCGCAGAGCTGGTGATGTTTGTTTTTCTGAAGTTTTCCGCGATGGTGGAGGTGAGCTGCTTTGGTTTTATTTCAAGGAATATAATTTACTTTATCTTTTTTTATGCAGACATGTCTTTACATTTTTTTTAGATACACACACCCTTGCATGCTTCTTATGCACTAGAATTTTAGTTTTAATTTCTACATGATAAACTTTCCCCTTGGTGTTCGTGGAAATTGGTTTGATTTTAGACAAACATTATTACATGATTTTACTAGCATGACATCGTTAAGATTCACATATTTTTTTGTTGATGTAATTCACTAAAGCATAATAATACTTTGTTAATGCTTTTTGATAGTTTGGTTCCCATCATATTTATCAAAATCAACATAAATTCTGTAGTTAGGCAAATAATCTGTCACTTATATAGAACAATTAACACCAACAACAACAACCAAGCCTTATCTCACTAGGTGGGGTCGGCTATATAGATTCTTTTATGCCATTGAGCTCTATCTCCTACTATATACTTAAATAAATTTTATCTTATTTTATTATTGCTAGCCAAGTCTTTTTTTGGTCTTCCTTGTTTGATAAACGTGTTTGTCATAGTTTCACATCACTTAACTGCATTTATTGACCGTCTAAGTGCATGCCCGTACGATCTTAAACGTGTCTCAGATTTTCCCTCAATAGATGCAACTTCGACTTTCTTATGCAGATGAAGAAGAAAAACCAGTGGAAGAACTACATCTGCACCTTCTCTATGTTGGTCTCGTCAAACTAGTCGGAGCCGAAGCCTGAGATGCTCGACTTTAGGCCCGCCTTCCTTCCTGGTCGGACTCATCGTTATTATCGACAACTCGGTAGGGATTGCCATCAGGGCTAAGATTGTAGTGCTATTGCTGCTGCTCGATGCAGAGCTTGTTGCTGCTGGATGCGGAGGTTGCAGTGCTGCTGGTGGAGATCTTCAGGGGGTGCCGGAGGTTACGACGCTGGAGCAAACGAAGACGACCACGAGGTGGAGACGGATGACATCCTTGATCTTGAGGAGCTCATCACCGCCGAGGCGGGTGTCGACTGTGTTGAGGAGGGGGGATTAGGTGTAGGCCGTGGGAGATCAGGTAGTGGTATAAGAGCTTCATCTACTTGCCTACTTCAGGTCGACGAAGGAATGGAGGAATCTTCGAAGAGGATCATTGTTAGAGCTCGCTAACGTAGTGCTAGCGTCCGCCATTGCCGACGAAGGAGGGTAATGTGTTGCAGACTTGAGTGGCTTCCCTTCTTCCTTGTTGTCGTAGTCGCTTTGTGTTGTCCATTTTGTACGCCCGCTCTCCCTCTCTCTCTCAACCGGCCTCATGCCGACGATCCCTTTCTCTTCTCTTCCTTTCCAAAGTGTTTCCCTCTTCATTCTCTTCTTTCCCTAGGATTCTCTTCACTTCCTTTTCTTTCTTTTTCTTTTCCCTTCCCTTCCTGGTGGGATATTTTTCCTTAGTTGAATCCATTCCTTTCTCAATCCGCACCTCGGAGTAAACATAGCATTAAAGATAATCCTTGATGTAACTCTAATTTTATATGAAACACTTCAATTAATCCACTTAGATTCTTCACTCTTGTTAATACATCCTTATACAAATCCGTAATTATTTCAGAATATGTTATACTAACACTTTTCTTTTTTAGAATTTTTTATATAATTTTTCTCGTGTCTCTGTTATAAACTTTTTATAGGTCGACAAATACCATGTGTAGGTCTTATTTCTATTCTTGATAATTTTCAATTAGTTGTGAAGATGTATAGTTTCTATTGTCGATCTTATAAATTCAAATTTATTTTCAGTCTTTGTAGTTTCCTTTTTTGTTTTTTTAATCACTTTTTCCTCGGTCTTATGGTATGACTTATTAGTTTAATGCCCCTATAATTTATATAATTTTGTGCATCACCTTTGTTTTTATTAAAGGGGATTAAGTACATATCCTCCCTTATTAGATATATTTATTTCATTTTTAATATTAGCTTGAATAATTTCGTACATCATTTAATGCCTTACTTCCCTTGACACTTCCATACCTCTATTAGCATCTCATATGGTCATCAATTTTTTATTTTGTATCCCATTAGCTTGGTATATTTTTGAAATTTGAATTCTACAATAAAAATTAAAATTTTTATACTTGTCCAACTTAAATAGCATAAATCTTTATTAAAAAGTTAATGAAAATACCTCTTCCATCACCTTATTCATCTTTAAGGTATCTTATTTGGGTAAGATTTCTTGGTTCTCTTTTTTTGCTTTAACTATTTTATTGATGTCCCTTTCTCCTTTTGTATTCAATTGCCCCGTTCAAAAGTTTTATTCTCGGCCACATTCATTGCTTTCTTGGCTACTACATACTTATTAGTTTTCTTTATCTTTCCCTTTATCTTTTTTCTATATTCCACCACTAAGATTTTTACTTGTAGTGCACGTCCTTTTAGCTTACCAAATACGCTTTGGCCACCATTTAAATTTATCAACTAAATAAACGAAAGTAATTTTCAAAGAGAGTGCCATTGATTAAACCGAAGCAAACCCTTGTGTTGAAGTTGTCACATGGCTTTAGCCTGATGAGTAGATATTGGTATTCCTGTTGTATTCTTACAACTGCTTGAGCCGAATTTAAGTCTTTAATCAAACCTTGACATGTTTGTTGCTGTAGCAACCTGATCCAAGATAGCCTCGTTGACTTTCTCTTCAATTAAAAAAAGTCTATTTTTTCTTTCTTTCTCTGCGGCTGTTTTTCTCTCTTTTTCCAAAATAGAGGCTAGCTATTCTGTAATTTTACAAATTAGCTAAACTGCAAATGCCTAAATAAGGCAGATGAGTAACATTGATTTCAGCAGGAGATAACTCGGATGTCAAGCAGCTTGTGTACTTGTGTAGGATGATCAACCTAAGGTTGTTGCACAAATCATGGGTTTTAATTTTCGTCAAGCACGTCGTGTGCATAGAGCTGAAATCTGTCCAGAAATATAACCTATTCTGTGGTAGATGAGCAGCAAGGTGATTGGCAATAGAATGAATCTTGGATCAGCCAGAATAGGTGAGTGTGTCAGTAAGGTTGCAGCAAATATGGATGGTTCTATATAGATGGATTTGAAGGTGTGATGGTGGTCAAATGGCAACAAGGCATGCATGTCGGTGGTGGATAGGTGGTGGCGTGACATGGAAGAGATGTCACTTGGGCAAATGTTTAAGTTGACTTATATTGTGATTACAAGTGTAGTCTACTTTTCAAAGTTATTGTAGGTGTAATCGATGAAGTCTAAGCTGGTTACGGTGACCGAACACTTAGCAACTAGAGAAGTCCAAGTAGGTAGATGATTGAATATGCGACAAATGGAAATCCAAGTAGATTAAGAGTGATTAGATGTTTGACAAATGAAAGACTAGTAGGTCAAAGTTGTGAGAGGAGTGAACCTGTAATTTGGGATGCAAAAAGAATTTGACATAGATAAAGACTCAACTTAGAATTGGTTGTAGTCAATGATCTATTTGATTGAAGGTTGGATTTAGTTGAACTAGGCGTGAGCCAACTAGGGAATCGAGTTAGGATGATCTGTAGTGAATAAAATATTTCTGTTTGGTGGCAGAGTTGACTCTGTAATGGAATGGAATGAACTCAATTTAGTGGGCAATCAACTGGGATCAATTGATTGAACAGATGACTGGATAACTGATTGATTTCTTGACAAGATTGCTACTGTCAGTTGGCTTATATTGTATTACATGATATAGTGGCTTACGTGTTATGTGATACTCTACTATTCGTTTATGTGCAGAAGGTAGATGCAAACTGGGTTAAAGAGTTGACTTTTTTCTTGCGGAATGTGTTTTCAAGCTAAAGTGAAGCTGAGTCAAAAGCTATATAAATATGAGACCAAAGGAGCTAATGGAAATAAATAAAAGTGCTTATACTTAATATCCAAAACTCTCTTCTCTAGTTTTTATATTTTTAATTTTCATTGTGAAACTTAAGGTTTCTACTTGAAAACTTGTTTCATTATTACTTGTGCTTATTGCTGTCACTTTTGTAAGAAGAAGAATGGTAAGAGGTTTCTCTGTATATGAAAAGACCCAAGGATGAGAATAGATAATGGTATTTGAGGAGTGACTAGCTAACAAGTCGTAGGCCAATCAGGGTTCTAATCCTAGGTAAAATTGATTTGTTAGCATTTCTTGAGTCTTTAAATGTTATTTTTATATTTCATTGTGCAATTAACTTTAACGTTAATTTAAAAGGAACAATTACAATTTGAGGCTATTCCCTCCTCTAATTGTAAGAAATATCACTCATTTGGAAATAAAATACGCCAACTTAAAGGATTTCTACCATACTAAAAAACACCCATTAAACTCTACCCAAATTAAAAGATATCTAAAATTGAACCTACCAAATTCATTTACAATTTGAAATTCAAATCAATTTTTATACAAAACTTTTTGAACTGTTGATTCCTTGTTTGTATCAATAGTGAAGTTAGGCCAAAAATACTTTAGGATATCATGATTACCAAGATATCATTATAAAAGCATTAAACTCTTGATCTAAATATTGAGTTTGGTCTTTATCCAAACTAAATGTTATTGATGCTCATCTATATCAAAACACTACATCCTATTTAGCTACAAAAGCAAGTATATTTAAGCTTATATTTACCTAGAAACAACATGAGAAAGGATATTACTCAATGTAATTTATAGTTATAATATAACAAATCTACATTATAAAATTGTAATTCCTCTCGTCTACATGTGATAGAGCAATGATAGAGCAATATCATGATGTTAACCAACAAATGTTGGAGAGCCCAATGGATTTCTTGAGATATGATTGCACAAAGTGACCCTCAATGTGGTTGCTTAATTGAGGGATATAGCAACACAATAAGGAGAGGAGGAAGGGAAGAAGAATAAAAGTAGAATACTCGTAACTCACTTGCCCTTCTTGATTGTTGTTAGAATTTGTCTTTGTTGATATGGATGGAATAAAGATCTGTATCGCTTGTTGGAAGCATTAGCAGAAGTTCACTTTTAATTTGGTCCATGACCCAAGCAATACTACAACACATTAGTGACTTCTATCAAATTTTGCAAATATCATGGCTAACTCTACATTTTAGCAGTCATTTTGTGTCATCAATCACATTTTTTTAAACCAATTTTACATTGGTTAGACACTAATTATTTTTTTGGTTTGTTTTAAGTAGAGGTTTTCATGCCTGATTTATTAAAATAGACATTCTCCAAGTTTCATTTATTTGTGTTTGCAGGTACTGTTGGGATTGTAGATTATACGAACTATGATGATATGAAATATGCGGTCAGTTTCTATGCTTTAGTTAATGGCTTCTCTTTTGAGATATAAAACATCTCTGAGTCTCTTGACATATTTACTCACTAATTTATTATTTAAATTTGATTTACCTCTTAAACCAAATAGTAATTGATGTTTGCAGATCAGGAAGCTTGATGACTCTGAGTTCAGGAATGCATTTTCACGAGCATATATAAGAGTATATTATATTTTGACCATAACATCTTCTGTTTATATGGCATGTCGAATGATCTTCTTAGAACTTTCATATCATTCTTTTACTAGGTGAAGGAGTATGATTCCAAGAGAAGCTTGTCTAGAAGTCATAGTCGTAGCCGCTCTTTTTCAAGAAGCCCAACTCCAGATCGTAGTAGGAGTCGAAGCCAAAGCCGAAGGTTTCATATTGTTTTACTCGCTTGATTGTGGTCACAATGTGACTGAACTGATTCATTTTAAATTGTCAAGCAGCAAATCTCCAAAGGCAAAAACATCACGCCATTCCCTATCTAAATCTCAATCAAGATCTGCATCTCCTTGTTCTCGTTCAGCATCTAAAGGCCAATCAATATCAAGGTATAAGTGATAATTTTACATTTGTGAACATGACTCTACAAACGGATAATCTATCATTTGCTTAGAGTCTATGATAATTATTTATCATGGTTCAGTTTATCAGGTTCTCGCATTGGTATATATGAATTCAAACAAACATATAGTACAAAACTATATCTTTTGGGTGTGAGGTCTACAAGCCAAAAGATTGTTAGGGAAAGGGCTCTCTGTTGTTGCACTGAACACATGCATAGAGATGAGGTAGATGTAACATAATCAGGAAGAATACTGGTTGAGTTAGGATCTGTTGAATCTGGGACTTTAGCTGTGTGAGTCCATACCTTCGACTTTGGCCTTCATGTGGTCAATAATTTTGCCTCGAGTTAGTTTAAACCTGTGTAGCACCGACACTCCTAAAAATATATATATATTTTTTTTGGAGTGTCGGACACGGACACGACACACAAATACGCATGTCGGACACGGCAAAAAATGTGTCGTTGACTTTTTAAGAGTCTGACCAGCCTAATACGGCTAGGACACGTTTCCGGACACGTTTGGGCTCAATTACCAAAAAAAAAAATAATTGAGGGTAAAATTGGAAACATTAAAATTCTAAGGACTACTTATGAAAATGAAAAAAAATCCTAAATTTACTCCTACTCCCCAAATTGAGCGGAAGATTTAGTATATGTTCACTATAATCTTCGTCTTTTATCTAGGAGTCCACGTTATAATGAAGGAGAAAGCAAGATGTGGGATGTTGGAGTAGATGGATTTGATTCCATGGACATGGAGGGTGTTGCTATCCTTGAAATTGCCAATTTGTCTCTTGATGAATCTGAATTGGAGTTAATCTTATTTACTTACTGACGAAGGAGTTGTTGGTGATGAGACCAATATGAATGTTTAATTTTTTTACTTGCTTAAGATGAATTTAATGTATTGCATT
>JBAMIE010178418.1:0-26288 GCA_037177295.1 Kaempferia parviflora | reverse complement strand
TAAAAGAACTAGAATTCTAAATTGACGAACCAAAATCAAATGAAGATGAAATAAAATTTATCATTAAAAATTTACTCATCTTCAAATATGGAATACAATAAAATAGGAGTGATTTTAATTTATTAATTTAGAATTTAAATTTTTTTAAGTTTATTTTATTCATTAATTTAGAATTCAGTTCTTTTTGAGTTTGAAGAGTGGCGAAATGAGCTTTTACTGATTATATTTTTTTTAAATTGTTGGGTTTTTTATTATTATATAGATGCATATATGAAAATTTGTAAAGATTTTTATTAAAAAATATAATGGATAATTTAATATACTTTTTTACTTACGAGGTTATTATAAAAGAAATGATAAAAAAAATAAGGATATAATTACCTTTCTTACATCTAAGTTTTTGATAAAGGGGGCTGAAATATTATTTTTTGAATAAAAAAAGTAAAATGCTACCTCGTAGAGAATACAATCCGACCAAATTTGGATACCTATATTTAAAATTTTAAAAAATACATTTTTTAATATCAATAAAAAGATTGTTTTTTTTTAATATTAAAATAATACTTAGTATATTTTTATCGTCAAAAATATCTTTATTTTAAAATACAATTATTCTAATTGATATAAAAATATTATATGATTATCAAATTTGAATAAAATTATTTAAATTTATCAAAATTATTATAGCAATTGCGTAGTTACTATAGTAATTTTAAAATTATTTTGATTATTTTTGATAAATTTAAATAATTGTTTACTATAAATTGATAATCAACAGTATTTTTATTCTTATTAAAATTTAAAAATATTAAACTTTTTATTTTAACGTATTATTGCAGGATTTATAATGCAAATCTATTGTACTACTGGGGGATGAGTGTAAGAATTTCGAAAATATCAGTGTGCTAAAGTGAAATGTACTTACTCTATGCGCTCTCTCTCTTTCTTTCCCACCACACACTCAACCACCGTCACCGACCGCCTTCGTCATCGCGTCTCGAAGGAGATGCGGATGAGGGCGAGCGAGGCGACCGTCGAGCCCTAGGAGATCTGGATCTACCATGTCGGCCTGCGCCGGACTGGGCCGTCCTCTTCGGAACCGCCCCGCCATGATGCGCCTCCGGAGCTCCCGCCACGCCCTCCTGCCGGCCGCGCTGCGTGGTTGCGGCGCCCCTCGAATCCGCTGCGTCCTCGACCACTTCGCCGCTCGGATCGCCGCCTCTCCTCCCCCTATCGGGACCGTCCTCGCAGCGGGAAACGCGATAGCCGCCGCGGCCGAGGCCGCTGGCGGTACCGGGGCGGCGCACGCGGCGGTGGGGTCCACGCTCGCGCAGGTAGCCGTGACGGCCGTCGCCATCGCCTCCGGCGCGTGCCTCTCCACCAAGGTCGATTTCTTGTGGCCGAGGGTGGAACAGCGACCGGGTGTGGTTCCCTTTCTCCCATCTTTTGGTTTGCCTAGTTACTCTTTTTTATCTCAGTTTGGTTGTGGAAATGGGATTACTTCCTTTCTCTCTAGTTCGATATTCCAATCCATTGGTTATGGAGTGCCATTGAGCTTGAGAATTCAAATTTCCATTCGTGTATTTACAAGAATGGGACTGAAATTGGAGAAAAACAATCTGAGGAAAATCAACAGATAAAGGATGAGAGTGTTTAATTTGGTTGGCTTAATACTATGGTGCATATTAATATGACAAAGGATCGATACACATTGGTTCTATACCTACAATTTCATGGCAATATACAGACATTTTTTCTGTCCCGCTCAAGCTTTTTAATATTATCACTCTAACCCGATACACCTATGTTGTTATAGTCCATGCTTAGACCACACTATTGAAGTGGGGTGAAATCTATTCTTATCAAAAAAATGGAATAATCAGTTGGGAGAGGGACATCCTCTTGGTATATAGAGACTAAACTGCTACATTCTTCTATGTGAACCTATGGAAATGGAAATTCCTAGCTTCAACATCCTCCATAAACTACTGCATCAGTCCTTGTGGGATTGTTGGTTTGGAACATCCTAGGTCCAGCATGCCCCCTCATGGCCATCATGAATTAGATGCATGAATTTGACTCTAATTAGATGCATGAGTTTTGACTCTAATACAAATCATGAATCCTTGAGAGGTTTTGACCAAAAATCCTTTTATTAGAACAAATTGTTTCAACTTTCAATCAATTAATTGGTCTTTCTGTTTCGGGTTTTCTAGTCTGAGATGTTGAGTGAGACCAGTGGAAGAAGAGAAACCTATCATTGTCATTTTTCTAAACTCTAAAAGAAACTTGAACGTAAGAAATTAGCATTTGGAAGGGCATATAGTATATGCTCTAACCAATATCTATACTGGTTTGTCTTAGTTAACTACAGCTTTAAAGACCCCAGTCACTACTTTTTTGATAAATTTGAAGTACAATACAGATAAAGTAATAGTTTTTTCTTCTATTGAGTGGGATTGATAAGTGTATTTGGAATGTCTAAACCATAAGATGCAAAGAAAACTGATCATTGTGTTGGACATGAAATCATTGCATTACAACTGTGCAAACCTGGGACCAGTTTTCACACTTCCATCAGCAATATGTTCTAATATCTCTTTTGGAATTTACCAATGTAAACATCTTGATGTTCTGTGGTAATGCTAGGTCCTAGCACACGTTATGCAACAATCTTGAAAATTAGAAGCGTTGTTAAAGTTCCTGACATGACCTGAAATTAAGAAGCATTGCACATTATTTGTTTCAAAAAGTAGTAATAAATTTTCTGGTCGTGAAAAGAATACAAATTAATTTGATATCTAATTATGAAGCATGAAACCCTGTTGTTTGTAGTGGTATTTTCTTTTTTGCCTTTTACAACACACTGCTGAATTTCCTAATTCTATTCTTTAATGCAGATACTCAAATACTGGAAGGAGTAGATGTAACAGAATACCCAATCTTTAAAGAAATAAAGGTTCTCTGTCTGAACTTCTAGTACATTTGTTATCTAGATTCTTCATAATTATCCTTTGTTTGGCTCTCCAGGTGCAGAAAGCTATTGCATTTGCTAGCAAAGCACATTTAACTCAATTTAGGAAAACAGGAGAGCCTTATGTTACACATTGCATTCATACCGGAAAGATTTTAGCTGCTTTAGTCCCAATGGGCGGAGACAGGGTATATAGATTCCTTTGATGGTTCTAGTTATGCTTAGTCTTTACATCAAGGATCTATACTTATTTTATATGTAAAATTGTCATTGGTTCTTTCTTTTTTCTGTACTGATTATAGTGAATCTATTGCAGGCAGTGAACACAGTTGTAGCTGGCATCCTACACGATGTAATTGATGACACATTAGAAAACCTCAGGACTATTGAGGGAGAGTTTGGTGATGATGTGGCACATTTGGTTGCTGGTGTTTCAAAACTAAGCTATATAAACCAGGCATGCCACTATATCATTGATTTTTTTAAAGAAAGTGTAAATATTTGCCATGTATTACATTATAGTTTGTACATACCCCTAGGACGCTAATAGCATTAAATGCAGGAGAACTTGCTAAAATCTTTATTAATATCACTTTTCAAGTGCTGAAAAGAGATTTCAAAGTTTGTTTTGAATATTGATACAAAAATAGAAGTGCTACATTTAGAAAGTAGTGAAGCTAAGCTGGATGACTATTGATTTAATTAATTGAATTTATGATATCTAGTTGTTGAAGAAAAGTTTTGAGATGTCATTTCCAACATCTGTGCAATGCAACTAATCTTAACTGCACAAGAACCCATATGACTTTTAATGGGAATAACATGTTGGCAATTTTGTACTACCTAACCAAAAAGTTAGAGTTGCATATCAACATGGTGATATGATGATTGACTATATTTCTAAATGGTAAAAGAAGTTTATGTGGTGTATGTTATTTGTCTATTCAATCGGAAGCAAGTGATTGTATTAGACAAAACTTCTTATGATTACTGCTTAGTGTGATAAAAAAGCATGAGTCCAGACAGGTACACCAGTTATGGGATTATTTTGCCTTCATAGCCTCTGAAACCTTTCAAATAACATTGGTAGGGTTTTTCTTACACGAGCTTAAGGCTTCAGTAACATACCATTAAGTGTTTCACATCCCCATGTATGTACATTGCCTTTGGAAAGGTGAAAAAATCAGCAAAAGAAGACCATCTGCTGGGGCACAGACTTTTCATTAGCCACTTTGGATAAAACTAAAGTTGTAAACCTTGCTGCCACATGTTTTTACATGTTAGATGTTTAACAAACTTATATAAAGAAACATGAATCTGTGATAAGCCTCATTCATATGCTCATTAAATTTCAATTATATATTTTTCAGGCATTAATATAATCAATTGGGCTTGAATGTCTTGTCAATGAACTTATTTGTTGATTTTTTTTCTTCTTTTGATGGTTAAATTGGAGGTCATGAATTTCCTTTGATTTAAAATAGAGAAAATTTATAAAATACCATCCAAACTTTATGATACCATTTATTTTATTCTCAGAATTTAGATATAATTAA
This sequence comes from Kaempferia parviflora, assembly GCA_037177295.1. Classification (NCBI taxonomy): domain Eukaryota; kingdom Viridiplantae; phylum Streptophyta; class Magnoliopsida; order Zingiberales; family Zingiberaceae; genus Kaempferia; species Kaempferia parviflora. The sequence goes on along the minus strand of JBAMIE010178418.1, from coordinate 21,758 downwards.
GATACATTCTGGATTTTTTCTGCTTACTCCGTTTAGTCCCCAGGAGAGTTGTGTTCAAATTAGAATGTATGCTAAAATGACTGAGTCAGTAGGTGCACCACATCTGTTTACATTATAATGAACAATACTAACTTGAAACTCCTTTAGCTGAGCCATGGATTTTTTATGAATATGTTCTTCAAGTTAACCATGGTGGTATATAATTTGTATATTCAGTGGTGCCCTGTAGTGTGATGCAGAAATTAAGCCGATCCATCTTGAGCAAATAAATTATGTTGGTATTTAATACCTATACGCATGCATGTAATCATGTATGTACGATCATTTTTGAAACTTGTTGGACTGGTATTTAAAAACTGATGTAGCTACAACCTATGCTACTTTGTTATCTTGGCTAGGGAAGCCGAACTTATTCTATCTAGCAACAATTTCGCCTGTTCTGATTCTAACACCCAAGTAATTTAAGTACACCCGTCTTGTTCAGGAGTTGCCCTCGTGAATCATGGTGTATATAGGCTTTTTCTGGAATCCTGTGCTGCAGAGATTTTTTTTTTTTAATTTCTTGCTTATTATCAGCATCTGTGCTGTGCAGCTGCTGCGAAGACATCGACGTGAAAGCATAAATCAAAATACCCTTAGTTCTGAAGAGGTGACGAATGCTTGTCTCCTATATATGCATTCTTTTGCCTAGGGAATATGAAGTTTTAAGTTCTGGGATTCTAAGATTAAATCTTCATCATGGAAGATGGTTTGTGTGTTTTGTAATGTATTGAATTTATTAGTACCACAAACTGTTTTCAATCTGAAATATTATACTTTTAAGATAGTCTTCTTTTTGAACATTTGGGTACCATGCACATTGGGCTGTTTTCTATTCCATGAATATACAGGTAGGTTCTCTTTGAACTTTGTATTTCTATTGCAAAAATGACATAGAAACTCAAGCGCTCCTATTAACATGAGGATGTTCTTTTCTTACGTCACTTTGTTCTAGATGCTTGTTCAAACCTCAAAAGATGAAGGTTTAGATAAACTGGCTTATTTCGGATTAGTTTCCATAGGAGTTTCCTAGCCTTATTTATAATTTATATTTCCACTATACTTGCATTCTTGTTTTATTTTGAGAAGCTAAATTTTCTACTGTACAAGAAGACAAAATTTTACCTGTTTTTTCTTAATTCTTTGCCTTTGTATCATGGCAACTAGGAAGTTGTATTTCTCAGGAGTAGGGTCAAAAGAAATGTCCTTAGGGAAAGAAAGTCAGTGGTACAGCTGTGGTAGAGTGATTTCTACATCTTATTCCTGGGAGAGGAAAGAAACATGTATAATTTTCTTCACATTGTATCCTTGGAGGGAAAGAAAGGGCAAAGAAGTTATCTTAGTGATTTCACTTTTCAAAAACATAAAAGAATACAAAAATATACTAAATTAAGTATTGATAAATATTTTATATTATTTCTTTTAAAACTACTTGTCATAGGTGGTTATGGTCACTTCCCACCCAATTTTAACAGAAGCCAGATAGGGAAAATGGAGAGAGAGAAAAAAATTCTCTTCTCTTCCTCCCTTTCTTTCCAAAGAAATATAGGAAAACCATTCCACTTTCCTGATCCTCTCTTTCTTTCCCCAAGTCTTTCCACTGTAAGAAACACACCATGACTTTCAGTGTAAAGGAATGCTCTATCTTGTACAATCCTTATGTTGCATTGCTCTATTTCTAATTGATTTTAGTAGGAAATGTACTTGGAATCTTGGACCTGGCAACTCTAGTAGTGAAGGAAGAGCTTGCACAAGTATCCACACGTGCATGTGCACATTGCACACAATAATCATAAAAAAATAAAATAGAAATAGAAATATATATAATAATTCATTGTGAGCTTATTGTAGCATTGTACAATGCATTGCTCGATGTTATGATTGTGATCTTTAACTTCACATTTGAAATACATGTCAACCTACATTGTTTAGCCTATTGATCTCTTTGATACATTACACAGTTGTTTAGCATCTTAACCTATCTTGCAGGCGAATAACCTACGGGTTATGCTTTTGGGAATGGTTGATGATCCACGTGTTGTCCTCATCAAGTTGGCAGATCGTTTGCATAACATGCGAACAATGTAGGTTTTTTACTAGACATTGTTCTTAAATTTTTAGTCGCAAAATGCTTCTTGTGCTAACGTGTTAGTGGTTCCTTTTCACTTCACTTCTTTGTCCTCTTTTGTGGACATGGTAGGCCAATGGGGCTATCGGTTAGAATATTTCTACTGCGAATGGCTCAATTTAGTTTTCATATTGTAAGATGGGATAAATTGCATGGTAGCTTGAGTTCCACTCTCCCTGGATGTGTATCACTTTGTCATAATATATGTCTTTGTTGGCCATACACATTTTGACCATTGTGGGGAGAAGGGAGGATGTTTTATTAGTCAAATGACCATGGGATTCATTGAGTGCACTGACTAGCCATGCATTCTGAATACACATAATCCATACTTCTAGATATGAAGGAACTATTCTTGCTGATAGATCAATTTTATTCATTGGTCGAGCTAAATAATTTTCTAGAACAGATTTCTCCTCTTACACCTTGTAGAATTTTCAACATTGCAAAATTTGTGATGTTGAAGTCTATTTGCTCTCGTTCTGGCTTATGCCGTGTATTCAAGTCTTTGTCATGTCATAATCATCTGGTCAAAGTCAATTCTTCGAGAGGAATCTGGAGTCATGTTTGATTCTTTTTTGTCCCAAATATCTCAAGCAATACTCGTTATTGTACTCAAGTTTTTAGTTTTTGTTGATTCTTTCAGCTATGCTTTGCCAACGCCCAAAGCTCAAGCAGTTGCCCAAGAGACATTGGCAGTTTGGTGTTCTCTTGCATCTAGATTGGGTGTTTGGGCTTTAAAAGCTGAACTGGAGGATTTATGCTTTGCAGTCCTTCAGGTCTGTTATTTCTTTTTATTAATATGCATTTTGGAATCACGAAGTATTCAAAAAGGGACTGCTGAGTTGATAAATCTTCCAACTGTACATAATTACGATAGTTTTATGTCTCAATTTTCACAGTTCCTATTTTTGTTTGTGTACACAAATCACTGAAAAGCATTTCATGCTTTCTTTTACTTAGAATCCCAAGTGTTTAAAACCAACTATTACTGGAATCCAACTTAAAACACCCTTAATTCCTGTGTAACTGTTGCTGGAATCCAATGCAAAAACAAAGTTTTCTCCTCTTGTCGTGCTAACTATGTGTGGAACCGCCAAGACAATAATACGAGCCAGGCAATATGAAGTATAATGACATACTAGTATTCAGGGCAAGTCATGTACATGCAAGCAACATAAAATAACAAGAAGACTCACAATTCCTGAAAGATAAAAAATTGAGTATCCTGGAAAGAATCAACTTGTTCTCTACCAATCTTCAGAGTAGACTAAATATGGTAACATGTTTTTTCCTTCTATTATTTAAAGAATTTTCTATCAAATTAAATCTCTTCTGCGCTGGAAATGATTTTTGTGGTTAATTGTGGTGAGATACACCATGATGTGATTTTGTGATCTCAAATTTTCTTCTTACATAATTCAGTAGGTATTCTAAATGGCTTAATGTTATAACGCCCTATCTTAATCTTGTGCAGCCACAAACATTCAGGATGATAAGAGCTGAGCTTGCCTCAATGTGGGCTCCAGGTAATAAAGTTCGACAGTTAAGGAGACTATCTACAAAAGCCGATCTTCTTCCCCACTCAAAAGATGACTGCACAATATTACCTGAAAACTGGCCTGTTGAAACCAATGAAGGAGAAAATATGAAGGTAAGTATTAAACTACGAATTGCAGGAAGTAATAAGTTCTGGATGTGATGCTTCTGACAAACAACTTGAAACTTCAAAGTGAAGTTGTAGATGTACAATATGTGGGGCTATATGTACCAACTAGATACTATTGTATAGAGTTTTGATGTTAAAATAATCTAGCTATCTGACTTTGCATGTTCTATTAATATTTTTCTTTCCTTTTTTCCTTTTGATACTTTTGTTCAGGAGAAACTTTGGCCGTCCTATGTAATTTGCACTAATATTTGATAAGTGCTTTTGTGTAAAGTATTTTACTACAAAAAATGAAGTCAAACATTGTAAGTTTCTTGAAGCATACATAGAGCATGCTTTTAGGTCTTTTACAGCCATTTCACTTCACAGGAAATTCTAACTTACATTAACTGATAGTGTTGTACCTACAGGATCTTCTACAATCTGTCCTGCCTTTCGATCTATTGCTGGACAGGAGAAAGCGTGCTAACTTTCTTAATAATCTGAGGAAATTATCAGAATCACCTGATGGGATGACCAAGGGTATCAGTGACTCTGTCGTTGCTTTATCATCTTTAGCAGTTTGTGAGGAAGCACTTGAAAGAGAGTTGCATATATCCACTTCGTAAGATTTGTTTCTGTTGTAGTATGACTAACTGGTTTGTGTTTGCTGATGTATTTAATTATTTCTTCCATTCAAATTTATGCATGGGTTTTGTCATAATTTTTATCCTAGTGCATTATCTAACTAGATATTAACATTCTTTACTGCTCAGCTACATACCAGGAATGGAGGTATCTCTAGCTAGTCGGCTCAAAAGCTTGTATAGTGTCTATTCCAAGGTACATCCATGTCTGATTATAGATCTTGAGTAAGCACATTTTTTTTTTCCTTTGTAAAAAATTCCTCTACAAGTGTGCATGTGACCTTTTTGACGCATTGTATAACTTTTCTTATTCCTCCAGTATTTTTCTTGATTTCTATCAGTTATCTTCATAATTTAGTATTATAAGGATGAAGAATTGGAAACGGCCAATCTATGGATGTACATAGATGTATTTGGATAGACCTACAATAAGTTGGTGAAGCTGTGTTCTATATAAGATTTATCCTAACTCAGATAGTCAGACAGTGTATAGTTAAAACAATGAGCCTTACATCCCAACTATAATTGGAGTAATTTATTCCTTAAGTTTCTTGGAATGCTGCCAAGCAGTTTTTATAGAATAACAAAATAAGATCATGTTGTGTCCAAAAGGATTCACATATCTCTACAATGAGCCCTCATGATTCATGCCAATGGAGATATCTTACATCCTTTTAAACCCATAATCTTTTCCATATCTTTCCAATATGGGATTTTGATTGTATCCCAATAATCCTCTCCTCAAATGAAGGATCACCATTACTCTTATAGTTCAGGCCTCTTGTAAACATCCGGTCACTCGGGCCTCTTCGCAAGCTCCGCGTTCGGTCACTCTTGACCTGCTCCGGGCCTCCGCAACTTCATTCAAGGCCATCTCACATGGCATCTGGTATGGATCATGGCTCTGATACCATTTGTTGTGTCAAAAAAGGATTCATATATCTCTATAATGGTATGATATTGCCATTGGGCCTAAACTGTTATGGTTTTATTTTTGGGCTCTACCCAAAAGAACTCATGCCAATGGAGATATCTTACATCCTTTTAAACCTATAATCTTTTCTATATCTTTTCAACGTGGAACTTTGATTGTATCCCTGCAGATCACTTTATTAGCTTCCATGTGCATTGTTTCTGATAGTGTTTCCAACAAATATTAGACCAAATATATCATTATGCTCTGTAATGCCTATATTAGGACAACTATCTTTTTTACATGTTAGTTTCTCCCCTCCTTGTGCATGCCAAAATCAAAATGGATTTGACATGTCGACACTTCTATTCAACTGTAACCAATTAATTCCAACCATTATTTTTTCTTGTCAAGTTTCCTGTTATAAATTAGTTATCATTTTTCTCTTTCCTATTTTTAAAAAGATGAAACGGAAAGGTGTTGGCATCAAACAAATCTATGATGCTCGTGCACTAAGGGTAATTGTCGGAGATCAAAATGGGAAGCTGCATGGACCTGCTGTCAAGAACTGCTACTACCTTCTTGAAATCGTACATAAGTAAGTTATAAAATTACCTGCCTGCCAAACCATCTATGTTATTTTGTATTGTATCAACCACTTGAAAATTTATATGAAAAATGTGAGTTCTGGTTCTTACTAATTCATGTATAGCTCATATGAGGTCCCTCTCTTCTCCATGATCATTATCTAATGTTTCCTTTTTTCATTTTTAATCTTCATCTGTTACTTTGCTTTCTTGAGAACTTTTTCATGAGTCTTATTATGGTTCCTGTGCACTCTGAACTTATTCACTTAACTTGGTGCATAAATTCATCAATCTTTTTTTAATGTTATTGGACATGTTTACATTTTTTTAAATAGATTTTCACATTCTAGTAACTGTTGGACAAGGTTTATTGATAACTTCTTAAATCTTCCACCTTCCTACAGGCTCTGGACTCCAATTGATGGTGAATTTGATGACTATATTATCAATCCTAAGCCTAGTGGTTATCAGGTAAATTTTGTTAAATTTATATCTTAATGTTAGGTTTAGTTAATCAACTGCAATTCTGCATAGTACTTCTCAACAAGCTTTAAAAATTACATTGAGCAGTTCATTCTTCTAGATGTCAACTTCTATTGATAAAATCATTATATTATATAGTCATATCTTAAAGGTTTTTATATAGATAAATTGCACAGTTGTGACCCCTAAGGTATTTAGTAGTTTATGTTCATTTGTGAGAATGATAATGATATAGCAGATACCTCCATTATTGTCTGGAGTGTATGTCCATGGCCCATTTATATTTGATTTAACTTGCATGTAGGATTTATTTGACATTGATTTTGGGTAGTTAACTAAGTGAACAAGAGGTTTCATGAAAGCTGAATGCAATAATGTAATCAAACGTTTTCTAAAAAAATCCAGATTGTACCTTTCTCAATCTTACACATTTTTTATTTAAATTCCCTTCAGTCTCTTCATACAGCTGTGCAAGGTCCTGATAACACACCTTTGGAGGTGCAAATTAGAACACAGGTATAACACATTCATATGTAGATTATTAACAACATTTGTTAAAATTGATAATTTGCTATAATTTTGACACTTCCTCTTTTCCCAAGTAGCGAATGCATGAACATGCAGAATTTGGACTTGCTGCTCATTGGTTATACAAGGAGAACAAGGTGGACCACATCAATACTAGTGATTCCACTGCTACTCTTTCTCCCTATCATACAAACATTTTGGAGGATGAAGTGTATACTCAAGATGAGAGTTCCTGGAAGTACAGTGCTATTAAAACCGGACATCCTGTCCTAAGGGTAGAGGGGAGTCAACTTCTTGCAGCTGTGGTTGTCAAGTTCAGTGTCTCCTTTTTTATCTTGAGTTTTAATTTGTACATTCTTTCACATCTAACTCTATCATGTGACATATCTATTCCAGCATAGATAATGATGGAAGAGAACTACTTATTGCTGTGAGCTTTCTTGAAGCTTCTGAAGCTGTAGCTGACAGGCGAAGTTCTTCTCAAATGAACCGCTGGGAAATTTTCGCAAAGCTTTATAAAAAGGTTAAGTCTGTGGTATTTTATCCCTTATCGTTTTATTCTGAATTTGGAAAAGATAGGATGTATATTATCAGTGTTCATACGTATCACAAAATCTGACCTTGTATGCTGCTAGTCACAGAAAAATAGTTATCTATCCATTTTATTCAATTCAGAAAAAAGCTTCCTAAGTGGAAAACGGAAATTGTTAATGCAGTTTGTCAATTTGGTTTAATTTTTAACTTTAATGTTATCTGTTTTGAAAGTTCATTGTTATTTTCTTCCTTAAAACTTAACTTTTTGTAGGTTTCTGAGCAATGGTGGTTTGCACCAGGACATGGTGACTGGTGCACATGCCTTGAGAAGTATACATTATGTCGAGATGGGATATTTCATAAGGTAAAACTCACAGAAACTTACTTTTATTTAGCATCACAAATCTAGACAAAGAATACAAAAATGATCAAGTCATGTGAGTTTGTGAAGATCAATAGTTCGCCCCGGGCTACGGTGCAGCGGTTAGGCTCTCCAAGCGGTTAACTAGACATCTAAGGTTCGAATTTCAGCTATGGCGCACTGCATGTATTTTCCTCAAGTAGGACGACAAACCTAAGAAAGTTGGCCGTTTGGATGGGCCTCTACGAGGGTTTCCCGATTTACTCTGGTGGTCGGTGGGGAATCACAAATGAGGCCAGATCGGTTTTAAAATTAGTTGGTTCGAAAAGTTAGATATTTAGATTATATAAAAAAAGAAGTGAAGATCAATAGTTCAATTCTGCTCTATCTTTTTCTAACACATGCCACATATTTGATTTTTAGTGCATTAGACTCCCAAACACAGCAATTGAATTTTGCTTTGTAGTAATTAGAAAGAACGAAAATTCAATTTCTCTAACTGATCGATGCATTAAAATTTCTTTGGCATTCTAGAAAAATGACCTTTTCAAATTCAGACTATCTAAACTTTCTTTAGCTAGCTTTGCCTTCATTGTTAATGCTTCCTCAAATATGAGAAGGGGCCAATTATTTCTCTTCCATGACAAATTCATAATATGAGGATGAAAATACATCTGTAATAAGCTAACATCTGCCTAACTGTAGAACTTGTTTTCCTTCTGCAGCAAGATCAGTTCCAGCGTCTATTACCTACTTATATCCAAATAATAGATTTAATGGAGCAAGAGGAAGCTGAGTACTGGATGGTTGTTTCTGCTGTATTAGAGGGAAAAGAGCTTGTCACCGTTCCATCCGTTTCCAACTATGACAAATCTACTTTCAATTCTAGTACCTCAGCTCTTCTGGACGATGAGGTCACCAATAAGGTTAGTAATTATCAACTAGATATTGAAATCTATATAGAATGTGTAATAGCTTCATATCAGTTTTTGTGTCTTGTAATGCTTTTTTGTTTTAAAAAAACAAGTAAAATTGTCACATCTAGATGGGGAACCTCTTCATGTAGAGTACTTTTTTTTATGTCTAGCCAGCATAAGTCAATTTTGTCAATGAACTCGAAAAGGGCTACAACATTTCCACTATAACCCCTCTACTCGACGGTAGAAGAGAAAAGAGAGAAGACAGCTAGGGTCAGGAGGAAGAAGCGAAAGGGAGATGAGAAAATGAAGATGAGATAAATAACGAAAACATCCCCTTAATTTTGTTGTTCTCTACAATTACAAGGTTAAACTAGTCTTTTCAAACACTTCCACTCTTCCTAAGCTTCCTACCACTTTTGCACGGAACCAAATGAGGAAAGAGACTCAAAATTACTCCCTTCATCTTCCCGTTTTTTCTCTTCTACTAGAGTAGGCAAGCAATCCTTGATCCTTTACTCTTATCCTCTACTTTGGTTTCATTCATCTCAAGTAAACATGACCTTACGATTACGTCACATAGTTTCACCTATCACACTTTGCTCACTTGGTTCATTATCAATGAAGGTTCATTTTCTCCGTGCTATGCTTCAATGGGAAGAACAAGTGTTGAATCAAGCAGCTTTACGGGAGAAGAACCGTCGATCGAGCTTGTACAGTGAATCAAACCACACAGGTCTTGGCGAAGTCGTGATTATACGCTGGCCACATGGTGAGATAATGAGAATGAAATCCGGTAGCACGGCTGCTGATGCAGCTAGAAGGATAGGCCTGGACGGGAAGCTTGTGCGGGTGAATGGACAGCTCGTGTTACCTCATACACAGCTGAAGGATGGCGATATTATCGAAGTGAGAATGTAAGTATTAGTACCATGTCAAAATTTCCCTCCAAATGAAGGCCACATTGTATCCTCATTCGTCCAAATCAATCATTAAACTAGATTAGCAAATAGTAAGCTCTTGTACAAATCTGATATTAGAGGAAACAAAAGTTGTAAATACTGATAAAGCAATCAAGATAAACTGGTTCAGATGTGGATATGCGGCCATTTGTATAAACATCACTAGTTGTTAGTAGCAAGTCGGATTCCGACTATTGGAATTTTAACTTGCTACCTGTAAGTAAACGTAAGGAATTAGTATTCATTCGATACAGTCGAATGGGCTAGAATAAAATGCAAAAGAGAATGACTCATTCTTTTTTTATTATTTATTTATTTGGTTGTAGTAATGGAATCATGTTAATAGAAAATGATGATTCATTTTATGCTTGATAAGTTTGATCAGTTACCGATTATTTTATCTAACTTGCTCAATTTGTTTAGCTTGCTCAACCTAACTCGACCAGTTTTCTTTATTCGCATTTGATTGATCTATATTACTTGCTGAATTGCTCATTTTATTTCTCTATGTTAGCGGTCCGTTTGACCTAAGGAATTCACTTGATTTATTTAACAGAGATTGAGTGAAAATTTTGCTCTGGGCAGAAGCATTGCTATATTTACGATGAAATTTTTAGATTTCTTTCATAATAGATTTATGAAAAGTTTTTGGAATGATAGTTTACTCACAAATGATGAAGAGATTCCAAAGATCACATGATATGAATGTTTTAGAAGTTTTTTCTGAAAAAAAAAATTAGTTATGAAAGTCTTTAAATACTCGTATTTATGAAAAACAGGTCTCGTATTTTAATTTCTGATAAAAAATTTCAAATTTTTTATTGTGGTTTAGAAGTTATTGATGATTTTTAAAAAAAAAATATTTTCACTGAATAAATGTGTATGAATGTGAGAGGTTTATTTTTTTCGTAATGCTTTTATTCACATTAAAAACAAGAAAAATTTTAATTTTCAATTTGAAATATTTCAAAATTTAATATTATTAGTTAAATTTATAATTCTTTATGATTTCCAAAACAATGTGTCATAAACTATTTAATAAACAAAATTTAGAATAAAATAATCCCTTTACGAAAAGCTTACAATTAAAAAAATGGATAAATCAAGTCAGTGGCTGATAGTAATCCCACTTCTCGTAATATCATAGTAATATCATATCGAATATGTCAAGCGCTCGTGTTGCATTGTCACTCGCAATTACAATCTCACTCGGTATGAATAAAACTACATGGCTTCAGTCTTAAATGATGAGCCAGCTTATGCTCTGCCTTGACTGCTAAAAGATCAATCAGGCAAATCCGCATTCGGTATCGATGACACGGATGATGCAGTGAATGAAATAAGTTACCCGCATCAGGGTTATCTACTCCGCTACAAGTCGGAGATGCAGTCATGGTTTAGTTAGGGTTAAGTTCAGTTGATGTTATTGACGCAGGTTAGTGATCGCCCTGCTTACAGTCTGACTTCCCAGCTTGTGGATCAGAATCTAAGTCGATCTGGATGTTATCAATTACTGAAGATACTCCTCTGGCTTTTCCTTGCACTCTCCCCTGTAAGAAAGGTTATCAGTGGTCCCACTTGCATTTAGCATGATGATACAAACAATTTGATTACCTTAAGAGAAGCATTTTGTGTAAGAAGTTCATCGTATTCTTTCTTAACATTGTCGAGTTCTGCTCTAAGAGTTGCATTCTCCTCTTTCAGAACATCCACATGCTGAGCCAGTTCTCCGTACTCTGCCTGTAGAAAGGAATTTGAAATCAATAACTACCCACATAATTCCTTCTAGGAGTCTCATTCCGTTGTAGGCAGATGTGTTACGTACCTGCTTGCGCAACCTAGAACGACGCGCTGATTCCCTGTTCGACTGCTTCCGTCTCTGCCTCTTTAGTTCTCTTTCATCCTTAAGCACGACACAACTATAAGAATTGGTTTCTAAACACACTGTGAAATCAGACAGAAATGATAGACTTGGAAAAGCAGAAGCAAAACATTACCGTGCATATGAAAAGGAGATGAGAAAAATGAGTAATTACCTCGATCAAAGTTCAAATCTTCACTCAAGGAACAGAAGTGAAGATAACAACATTAAACATTTTGGTTCAACCAAAAAACACATAACTTGCTTTCTTTTTTCCACATTTTAGGTAAAAAGATTGTTTATCGACATGATAAAGAAATGCCGAGAAAAACCTGTAGCCATAGCTCTGATGGAACCTTTTCACTTACTCCGACAAGTGTGCCAGGGATTGTTGACCCTGTGACTGCTGTAGTAGAAATCTTCCCAGTTGGAGCTATGGCAGACGAAACTGGAGCAACCCAGTAGTCCATTCCTATATTCAAGTTTGTCGTAGGACCAGTAACAGCTCCAGGTACTCCAGGGGCTAACATAGGCATTAATGGCATTGTCGGATATGATATCGTGTGTGATGGTGTAGTATCTATGGAAGTCGTGCCATTCCTAGTTGTTTCTGCAATAAGATATGGTTAAAGCCTCCATCGTAAGTAAAGTTCATTAAGATAACTAGGTTTACCATCCAAAGGCTTTGGTGTGCCGCCTGACTTTGGTTCCGAATCCTATAGAATTTTATCACAACATTAATACATGGCCTACCGATAATTACAGAATATATGGGGCATCGACAGCAATCAGCACATAGGAGAGAAAGAATAGATATGTAAAGTTATGACATTTAATTTTTAAACAATATTATGAGAGAGAATTCATATCATATGAAAAATCAAGTGGTAACTGGCCAAATTTTGGAGGAAAGAAAAGCACGAAACAAGATGAGCAGCAGCTTCTAAAAAGAGTGAGAAAACATCCTCATGGCTAGAGATTAGTTTCAATGGATTTGATTTTTTAATTCATTACTAAAATTGCACAATGCTTCTCGAAAGCAAGTGAATGTTGCTCCAAGGTCAAATAATGGCTCGTCATACTTATGAACAAAGCAAAGAATGGGCAATATCTTACAATGCAGGTGGCTCATTCTGCATTCACCAGTGTTGGTCTTAGATTAAATTCAACATATTCGTGTTAACCTTGAGAAAGTAATATAAAGAAAGAATTCATATTAAAATGTGATATGTCTAATGCGATAGATAACTGGGAATTAAATTTTAGCTTGAGAAAAAGTCTGTAAAAGTGAGTTTGATTTGTTAAAACTTGAACTTGGAAGACTCCACAAAAGCCACTGTTCTACCAAATGGCCAGTTTAAAAATGTTGCAATTCACAGTGACCATAATGTACAACTACTGAGAGAAAAACAAAAACTTAGTTAAGCTAATCGATATTATATCTAATTTTCATTCAAATTACTGCAGGACCATTCAGCATTTGAGACTTCAAAATCCATTATATATGTGACATGATGCCAGCACCGCAATTAACAGTTAGACAAAGTTTAAATTGTATGAATATCATGCAGATAACATTATTGACTGCAAAGTTCATAATATAGCTAAGATTATGTGAAACGAGGTGGCAATTAATAGATGCTGATTAGTCAAAGAATTAAGCATTTATTTAGGAAGATGTTAGATCAATACAGTAACAACGATAATCAATATGATAAATACCATTATTGCCCAGAATTATGGGAAAAACAAATTTCTATAAATGGATATGCTACAAGTCACTACTGGTGCTGAGACAATTCTCAGTTATCACCAATATTCTAATACATACTGAGTAACATGAAACCTTAAACTGAAATACTTATGTCAAATTCCATACAAATTTAGCAATTATTAGAGGAATAACACACCTGAGAATTAGCATCGCTGCCTTCACTTGAATCTACACTTCCACTATCACTGCCACAAGAAGAGATTGAAATCAGTGGAAGAACTATCCATACTAAAAGGAGTAATATACTAGATGCAAGAAAAACTCATCATGATACAACCAATTAAAGATATTGTTACCCATGAGATAAGACTCCATTAGCTCCTCCTGATAGCTTATCCATGTCGGTGTTATTTTGTTCTGTTATCATATTCAAACTTCCAAGACTTCCCTTCAATCTTCGAATTGGTTTCTTTTCCTTTCCTTCGGATGACTTTGCATCTCCTTCAGCACTAGGAGGCATATTTCCCTATAAGAAACAGAAAGATGAGGTACATGATTCTCTATCCTTCACTAGCAAAATTTGACATGCGTAAGCTAGGAACTCACACAAACTTCAGCGTTTCCATTTAGAGAAGGCAGACCATAGGGACTGAACGGCTGTGAACCCTGAATATATATTAGTTTTAAACAAAATTACAATGGAGCCATAGATGGAGAAACCCAGCTTTTTTCTTTCTTAAAGTTCACTTATCTAGTGATGTCCTAGTAGACATACCGGTGGAATTGTTGGATGTGCATATATTCCATGAGGATACATCACATATGGAGGTGGAGGTGTACCATAAGGTGGCATAAGGTGCTACACAAAGAGTGAGAATTATCAATACAATTGACTGATGTGACAGAGAAAGGCAATCATCTACTACAAGATTTCAGACTATTTAACATGCCTAAACATCTACACTTTAACAAACAACACAGGCTATAATTTGAAGAAAAAAAAAGCGTGCATAAAAGTCTACAAGTCAACAAGAGATCAAATGAGAAGGACAAACTTTGCAATAAACTTGCTCCAGACATGTATAACCATGAATACCTCACATGCCATTCTTAATGTTATTTAGAATATTTTCTTTTTTGTTCATGTTAATAATGGTAATGGTATAAAAAAACTGAAAATTTTGCTACAAGATGTAGTATTCAGTTCACCAACTGAAAATTCGAATTAGTACAGATATTTGAACATCATAGAACATGCTCTTGCAAGATTATTCTTGTTAAGTCACTTCAGCAGTTTGCAGATATTTGAACACCATAAGCATGGAAAGAAACACAAGGTAACTAGCAACAAAAAGCCTTACCAGGTTGAAATAAAAAACAAGGGGAATTGAAGCTTCCAAAGAAAGAAAAGAAACACCTGAGGTCCCCATATATAGGGATGAGCTTGAGGACTTGACACCACTGGAGAATGGAAGAAACCAGGTGGAGGAATCGGCGAGTATGCCTATTCAAATAAAATTATTGAGAATCGCGTGATGCGATCTGAAGACCACCCCACAAGTTTTCTAGTAGAAGCTCACGGATGCAACAACTCAGACAAAAAAAAAGTTTCCACTGTCACCTGAAATCCAGGCCAATCTGGGTAGGCTGCTGCAGAGTGGCTGGAGCTTGTAGCTGGTGGTTGCTCCTGGAGGGGGAAAACAACAAAAGAGACTTACAAATCTAAAAGTTAGCTATAGATTCAAACAAGAAAGCCTAACAATTTACAACCGCAAAGGCAAAATATGGCACCTGAGAAGCAGATGCTTTTGGCCCCTTGCTATCAGTCTCACTTCCACCCATCTTCTAACCGAGGTTCCCTTCTAACTGTCAGCAGTCACACACTCGTTTTCCCTATTTATATTCTCCTCTGCTTCTCTCAAAAACCATCACTCAAGCAATTCAAAGCAGAAAAAAAAAATTGCCTGACAATTTTCAGTAGTCACCAGGAAAAACAAAAGTCACTCAATTCTGGCTCAGATCTCGCTCCGAAGCCCTAACTCGGTCTAGACTCCACACTACCAAAAATCAAATCTTTCACTGAAAAAACTCTACGAGAGGAGAAACCTCAATGAAACAAGATCTCTGGCTGCAAAAAAATAATAGTTTTTTTCTCTAGTGAGGCACATTCGGACCCTTTTCAAAGCGGTGGGCAATCATTACACGGAAGAGAACGCTGTCGCCGGCAGCACCGGAGACGAAACCGAGATCAGGAGCCGACAGACCACACGGCGGAAGCTGGGCATAGCGACCCCATTGGCAGATCGTAGAGGGAAGGAGAGAGAGGAGGCAGTGAGGACCCGAGGAGGAAGGAAGGGCAGAGCAGCAAAGGGCAAGGGCAAAGTGGGAATCCAACGGCAAAGAGAGGAAGGACCTTTTTCATCTTGACTTTGCTGGCTGCTCCTTCATCCCAGTGCCTACTTTTGTTAACCTTTCAATTTTTTTATTATAAATAATTATTCATAAAATAATATTCATAAATAATATCCATATTAACAAACTTCTTATCAAATTTATAAATAAAATAAAAAATTATTAAAATTAACAAACAAATAAATTTATATAATATTAGGGATTGATATGATACACTCATATATCAGTGGCACCGTCCACAACCCTCACATAATGGGATGTTAAAAATATCAGAAGTGATCTGGAAATATGATGTACGACTCTAAAGTGCTTTCACTATGTGAAAAAAAAATCTCTTCGCATGTGGAATCTTTTTCGAAATATTTGATTTGGATACACAGAGTTTATGGAGAAATAATCATTGAAGAGTCTCGCATGCCCAATTTCACGATTTCTTTAGATAAACATTCTTTTTAGCAGCATCTCGTTATTACTTGATATGCTTCAACTATTTATCGACTTTGTTGAAGTATCAATGACATTAGCGGATCATAACCTTGGTCAATAACTTGAACTTGGACTTCGTTTTCACTTGTCGAGTTAGAGTTGGTGCTACATGAATATTGAGGTATTTTGGATGAAACGAATTCAAATATGTATTTAACAATGGTATGTTCTTAAAATGGAGAATTGTAGAGCACAAAATGTCTATTTATTTTTTCTTGTCAACGACTATATTCCAACAAGTACTTTGCAACAACTATATTAATTGACCAGGAATTGTATTAAAAAGTACAATAATCGAAAATTACATTAATTGAAAAATATAATAAATGAAAATTACATATTCCATCTCCTCCTAATCTCTTGACATAGATATTCGTGGATGATAAGTTGCTTCTATATCATTTGTGAAGTGCCCATTGAAAGGAGTACGCATTCCTTTGTTGAACTTTGGCTAAGGTGGCTTTTGCTTTCATTTCAGCAACTTTTGCTTTCATCTCCTCGACTTTGAATTGTTTTGTTTCATTTCAACTTTAGCTATTTTGATGCTTGTCTACTTAGTAAACTTTGCAAACATAGTCATACCTTCAATGTCCAATTTTATTTTGTCTTTTCCCTTTCTTTTTGTTGCCTTCTAATCCATTGGACGAGTTTCTTCTTCGTTTAGGTCTACATGTAGACTCGCACCTTGGTTAAATGAAGTGTTTCTTACTCTGAACTCTAAGGTCCTTGCCTTCTTCATGCCAACAAGGTGATCAACGGACTGTGCATAAACATTGAATGATCTTTTACAATTCTCCATACATAATCAAGATTAAATGTAATGCCATTATTTTCCCTCAACTTTGAATTGTTTTTATTTCATTTCAACTTTCCATTTTTATGCTTGTATACTCAGTAAGCTTTGCAAATATACTGTCCAAATTTGTTGTCATACCTTCAATATCCAAATTCATTTTGTCTTTTCCCTTTCTTTTTGCTGCCTTCTACCCATTAGACGAGTTTTTTTTCTCCGTTTAGGTCTACATGTAGACTCGCACCTTGGTTAGATGAATTGTTGCTTGCTCCGAACTCTGAGGTCCTTGCCTTCTTCGTGTCGATAAGGTGATCAACGGACTTTGGAGTAAATATTGGATGGTCTTTTACGCTTTTCCATACATGCTCAAATTAAATGTAATGTCGTTATTTTCCTCATGATATTTTTCATACGGAAGCCGCAAATATATCCTCATCACTATGACCGCTACGATATGCACTATAAACACTATTGTATTTTGCATTAAAGTGTATATCTTTTTTTAATGGTATTGTGTCAGTGCGATCATATGAAACTTGCAATTCTACTAGGTGTACGTAGAGGATAATTCTCATTATAGTATCTTGCAACACGTCCCTAGAAAAGTATCCACCTTCTGATCATTGCCGATGAATGGTTCATTACTAATAATGACAAATGATCTAGCTAAAACCTTGTTTTCAACCTTATTCCATGTTGACCGATTTCTTTTATCCGTAACACTAGAATTTGCTTTCTCCAAATTTATGAGTTCAATTAGGGATTCATGGTCAGACAGTTGAGTCTCAAAAATAAAAGTCGGAGTAAATGGTTCTTTTTCCATCGGAGATGTAAAAGACATACCGGTTGCATGTGGATTAGATGAATAATTTTACGGATATGAATGATATAGAGAATTTGGTGGATATTGAACCATATGGATTATTTGGCGGATATGAATTAAGTGGATAATTTGTTGGATATGGAAAATATTAATAATTTAGTGGAATTTATAAAATTTGAAAAAAAAAATAGTTTCTAAAAAATCTTCAATTATTTTCATCTATTTTGTAGGAAAATAATAAAGAAAAAAAATTTTAGAGGAATTTTGGTGTTTATATGATCGAAATGAAAATTTTATAAGATGATGACTATTTATAAATAAAAATTTAATTTTTTTATTAAAATAAGTATTAATTAGCCGTTGTGTATATTTATTAACAGTTAATTATACATTATTGTGCAATTCTACTAGTAGTTTAGTTTCTTTTTTTTTAACCTCATGAAAAATACTATCAATTCAATTTTATTTGTTAATTTTATAATTTTAAAATTTTTAATAAAAAACATGGGTTAATTTTTTTTTTAATTTTTAATTTTATTTATTAGTTTCTTTCACTTGGTGCGTGCATGCGTGCATGCACCAAGTGGGATTTTTCTTTATATATATATATATATATAATCTTTGAACACATTCAGTGCCTCATTAGAATTAAAACCACCATGTATTAATTTTAATGTTATAACATCCAGTAACTTTCCCCCATAGGCATAGAACAAATAAAAAATAAAGTTAATAATGTATTAATTAAGTATATGAGAATAATAAAATAAAAGGAAGCATTTGCACAATCAATGCACCTCCCCATTATATTAATATTTCAGAAGCTAGTAAATTTCAAACCGCTTCCATCCATTTTAAAACCGGACTGAAATTACATATATAATTTGTTGGTGGTGATAGACTGATAGTGGCGGTTTTGATGGGTCACCCTGCCGACGCCGTGCTGTTGTCGTAAGCCAAACAAGTGACAAGCCGGCAAAGTCCACGCCCTCCCACTAATCATATCTATCCCAAGACTAACTAACGTAGACGAGGTAATCACAGTGACTGAGAAGGTAAATATATAAAAGGGCAAGTTATATGAAATGTAGGAGTTTACGCCTATCAGCCCTGAGATTCTATCTCCCGATTTTAAATGGTAAATCTCCATTCATTTATCACCTTAAATATATCTGTGAGGATATGTTCAAGGCTAGTAGTCATTCATAATTTACATCTGCCATATTAATGTGAAAATGAATTGACGAAGACGATAGGATGAGCGAATCACCTCCACAGTGGAAACTGTCGTGTAAGTCAAACAAGAAACTACGTTTAAAAGCAACTGATGTCATTTAAAAACTTCGGTCAATCTGAAAGGTTCAACCGTATTAATGGCAAATGGCTAAAGAAGCTACATTTATATTTATTAGGATATTTACGGCTTAGTCTTTAAGAATAAATGATTAAGAATTTTAACGAAGTTTTAAAACTTAAATTCATTTAAATCTTATTTCATTGTCATGCTATAGTTAAATAACAACTTTATGATAAGAATATCTAAGCACTTTAACATAAATTTTGAAAAAGATTTTTGCTTTTCGTTAACAAGAAAGCATTACCTTCATAAATTGAGTAGGAAGACACAAAGTCTAAATGGTTACAATCTCTAACATTGATTTAGATGCATGCACTCAGAGATTATAAATTAACTTTTTAATTCTCAATTTTCAAATAATTAAGCCTAAAACTTTTCCATCTTTTCGAAAGTGACAACTTTCTTAAACTTTTCTATCTTTTCAGAAATCACAGCTTTTATAAAAAAAATTTACAACTTGATCACTTTTGCTTATAAAGTTCATATAGTATTTTTTTTTTGTGCCCATTTCCGTCTGAATAAACTGATGAAAGTTGTTTGAGGTTGAGTTTGTTATAAGTCTAAAATAATTCGCCTTAAATCAAAGAATTACTCTCACAGAAGATAGTGAAATTGTTTTTTTTTGTTATAAAATAATCACAATACTAATAATTATTGAATTGTGATTCTCCTACTAGCTATTTATAAAATTGTCACTAAATAAAATATGTTGTGAGTGAGCAAAGCAAACCGAATGAGTTGCTCGGCTGAGCAAGAGGATGGACTTAGTCCGATCAGCCAAGCAAGCCTAGCAAGTTCAAACCGAGCAACCAAGCGAGGTGGGAAAGACTAGCAGGGCAAGCCGCTTGACTGGGTGATCTTATTGGACTTGACTGGGCATGGCATCCGCTCGGGTACTTCAGTTATGTGTGTTAACTTTCTGGTCGGCTCAAATACTCGATCGGGTCGGTCGGCTGCTTCCAGTGTCGGTTGTCGGGTGTTTATTTAATGACTAACTTGGTCACTCAATTGACTCGTACCGGCACCTCAGCGACTCCCTGACTTTGACCCAAGTCCGAGGGCCTTACCTTATACACCGTATCAAATGAGTTGGCCGAGCTTGAAGGGCCAGATAGCAAACCAAAAAGCTACAACAACCGATTGGATTGAACAAGCTATAGGTAGATCGACTGGATCAAATCGAGCAGATTATGCAAGATAAGTAACTTGTTATTTTCTATTTATTAAAATCATTCATATATGGTTTATACTTTGTAATATACCTACAAATCAAATATAAAAATGTTACCTCATCTCTATTCTATTAGACGAATAAAACTAAGAAATTCTTATTTCTATTCAAGTTCTAGTCTACTGTAATAGCTAAGTTCACTTATCATTATGAGGATGAATTAAACGAGAAGGTGTTTTGTTTACTCCTGTTCAAAAGAGATGCTATTGCGAAAACTCTGTTGAAGAGAACACAGAAGTCATCAGGCTAATTTCAAAACACAAGTGTGACTGAACTTTGAGAGATGAAATATTTCAGCAATTAAAGACAGAAAAGAAAGGCCAAGTAATCGAGTCGAGGAATAGATAGACTAATTACCATGGCTATGAAAACGTAATTGAGTTTGATGGAACAAGCATTATTATGTAACCACAAAGAGCCTGTTTAGCCTGCAAATCACATAGCAAATAAAATATATATAATAAAAAAGGATAAATCAAAACTAGCAGTTAAGCTCTACGAAGCCAAACATATTTTGCCAACCAAAAACAATATCAAAAAACCTAGGCCATATGGGTTTTCAATCAGAATAGAGTTTACATATCGACATAGGTTTAAAAAAAATAAATTCAGGTAGTTAGAAAGATTGATGAAAAGAGCTTACCAGGATGCGAAACTTGAACTCCAGGGGTATTTGATTACATGAATTTGCCAAGAGGTGCAAATGGGAAAAAAACTATTTAATTTGCATCCTGGACAAAATTGTCAGGATTAAGATCCTGTCTAAGAACCTTAAGTAGTCTATAGGTTCTAAGATAAGACTATATTTGACTTTTATATTTATCTTATGTATTAACTTACACCCTATTTGGAATGGTTTTAAGTGATGGAATTGAATTGAATTCCATCAGAAATTAAATTCCATCCGGAATTGATTGAATTCCTTGATTTGGAATGAGTTAGTAAATAACAGAATTAAATTGAATTCTTTGATTTGAAATGAGATAGTAAATAACAGAATTGAATTGAATTCTTATAATTTTACCATTTTACCCTTCTTCCATAAAATATAAAATCAGTTTGTTTAGTTAATTCGATTTGATTTCAATTTTAAATTTCTTATCCAATTAAATCGAATTAATTGAAATAAAAAATTTTGATTTTAATTTTATTTAAATCTTCTAAAATTTCATTATTGTTAATTTTTTTTATTATTTTAAGTTTTACTTAATTAATGAATATTTTATTGATTTAATTTGTTAAATTTTTATTAAAAATTTCAGTTAGTTTTTAAAAATTCAGTTAAATTTTTTAACCCTCAACTCAATTATCAGCACTTGCTCATCTTCAACCAG
>JBAMIE010178378.1:0-13682 GCA_037177295.1 Kaempferia parviflora | reverse complement strand
AGGAGCAACTTCCTGATTTCTCACATTTTAACATGTGCATTTAATCCTCTAGCAAGATGAAAAAAAGAATAGTTTGTCTCGTTGTTACCTAGATAAAAAAAAAAAAACATGCGTTTCCCAGATTTAATTTAAGTAAGTTTGTGGGGTCGTAAAAATAAAAAATTTTAAATTTTAAAAAATAATTCGGGGATGCATTGTCGGTAACTCTTCTTGGATCCACTTAGTCAAATCCAATTTGGTGCACGTCATCGAACCCTAGTCGAATCTATTGCCAACACTTTAGAGATGACACGCAAAAACATTAAAATAAATAAATCTTCCACCCAATTGGTCCGGTTCGAGATTCGGTGCACGATGTCACCCACCGAACCGGGCCAATCCCACAGATGATGATACGTCACATCCAATGGACCGGTTCATATCGCCCAATCAACCAATCATTTATCTGCATCATCGATTGGCTGACCAGGATGTAATCGTAGCCGTTGATCGTCTCCATCGCTTCGCGATTCGCGCTCAGAGGAGCTTCCTTCGCAGGTTCGCACTGGTCTCCCGGTCCTTTTTTGGTAAAAGAGGTGATCCATTCCTCCGCATTCGACCAATTGTAGCCATCGCCTCCGTCCTCCGCCTCCTCCTCAGATCCGCCTCTCCTCCTCCCTCTCTTCTTCTCTTCTCTCCCTCTTCTTCTGTCGTCTTCTTCTTATCTCGCTGGAAATTTGGGATCCTTAGGGGTTCGCAAGGCAGCGATAAAGGCGAGAGCTTTCTCAGCGGAGAATATGTCGTACTCTTCGTCGTCGGGGTCTGAGGAGGACGAGGGCGTCGACGCCTACCGCAAGGGAGGGTACCATGCGGTCAGGGTCGGCGATCAATTCGCCGGTGGGCGGTACATCGCCCAGCGGAAGCTCGGATGGGGTCACTTCTCCACAGTCTGGCTCGCCTATGACACCCGATCCGAGGTACCATCCCTTGACGATTATGCCGTACGGGAAGATCTCGCCTTTGACGGTCGATCTCTGTGTAAATAGTCGCAAAATATTGAAATTTTCGGGCAATTATCGAGGTTTTATATCTGATTTCGCCCTTTCGCTTATCTCTTGTCGAATTGACTTTTGACTCGGACTTAATTACTTGATCACCTGTTCAATTTACGAATTATTGCAACGGCAAATCTTTGTTTCATCGCTCTTTGATTCGCTCCAGCGCTTTTTTGCAATCGATGCTGTACGAATTAATAATTACTGTTCAATAATGGTCAAAGGAATTTATTCCTGATCATACTTCATTCATTTTCTGCAATATCTTCGTTTGGTTTAATTACCTGATATTTTTTAACGGGAACCTTTTATTTCCTTTAGCATCCACATCTGTCTACTCGTGTGGCGTGAAGACTGATCTATGGCTTGCATCATCTGTTTACGTCTCTATGAACTTTTCCTCGTTTTTAAGTCTGGATACTTGTATGTCACCTCTACTACCTGCGACTAGGTCCCTATCTGATCATCTTGCATTCCTTTTTCTATTTTTGAATTTCCTTCCCTAGTTTATGGTGCACTATTACAGTATGTTAATTTTTTTTCCTTTTGCTTTTTTTTCATGTTCCAAAATCCAAATTCTGTCTACTTGCCTTTGGTTGCATTTTTAATAATGTTCGTCTCTTTGTTCTGCAGACTTTTGTTGCTCTCAAAATCCAAAAAAGTGCACCAGAGTTTGCTCAAGCTGCTCTCCATGAGATTGAGCTTCTTTCAGCAATTGCAGAAGGAGACGCCTCGAATTCTAAGTGCATAATTCGACTGATTGACCACTTTAAGCATTCTGGGCCAAACGGGCAGCATCTCTGCCTGGTAATTGAGTTCCTTGGTGATAGCCTACTTCGACTCGTGAAGTACAACCGCTACAAAGGCATTGGGCTAGACAGGGTGAAATACATATGCAAGTCTATCTTGGTGGGTCTTGATTATTTGCACAGGGAATTAGGCATGATTCACACGGATTTGAAGCTAGAGAATGTTCTTCTGGTCTCCACCATTGATCCTGCAAAAGACCCAGTTAGGTCTGGATTTACGCCAATCCTAGAGCGACCAGAGGGTAACATAAATGGAGGAATAGTGGTCAATTTGATTGAAAAGAGGCTAAAGGAGAGGGCAAAGCAGGCAAGGGCAAAAATCTCTGAGAGAAGAGCATCAGCTGCAGGTCTTGTACTGAATGAAAGGAGCTTGGATGGTATTGATCTTAGATGCAAGATTGTGGATTTTGGGAATGCTTGTTGGTCAAACAACAAGTTAACTGATGATATACAGACTAGACAATATCGGTCACCTGAAGTAATTCTTGGTGCTGTATATGATTGTTCTACGGACATGTGGTCCTTTGCTTGCATGGCTTATGAGCTTGCTACTGGTGATATGTTATTTACTCCAAAAGGTGGCCAAGGGTATAGTGAAGATGAGGTATAACTCTTCCCTCTATGTAAACATGGGTTTATAATTATTGAACATTAAGACAAGTAAAAAGTACTTTTGAGGGAATTTAGAATGTTTGATTAAGAAAAGCTTATATATGCTTAGGTGAGAAGCAATACTAACATATCTGTGGATTCACAAGGATAAACTGATCAATGTTGGTTACCAGTGAAGGTCACAGTTGAGCCTAAAGATGCCTGTTCTAGTTTTTTTTTTTTCTCTTTAGTAAAAGAAAAAATTTGAATCTCAATTATATCTATCTTGGACAAGTTGATTTGAGTGTCTTTAGTGTCTCTGAAACCAAGCTAATGTTGGAAAAAATTTGTGTGTCCTATGTCTTTTGTTTTGTCAATTTGATCATCTATGTTGTAAAATCTGTCATTACAGTAAAATCCTTGATAGGTTGAAGACAGATTTAAAGAAAATATATTTCTAGGGATTATTAGAAGACAATCTTAAATTTATTTGACCATTGCTCCTTGGACATATCCAACTTTTAGAGACAATTTTCGTATCAACTTATTGTTCCAAGTGTGATGGCTAGCATTGTTTGCTGTTTGTTAGCTTGCATTAGTTCCGTCACCAGCTAAATCAGCATCTCCTGCTGCTTAGCTTTGAAGAAGTAATGAATTTGTGTGACTAAATCAGCATCTACTGTTGCTTAGCTTTGAAGAAGTAATGAATTTGAAAACGTCTAAATAAGATATACTTATATGATGAAATACCAAACTGCAATTTTCTTCTTAGGAAACAAGTTCCTATTCTGTTATGATTTTAATTTGCTGCAAATAACTTGGGCCTCATTGCAGGATCACTTGGCTTTGATGATGGAGCTTCTTGGAAAGATGCCCAAAAAGGTAAGACTACTTGTTTCAACTCTATTAATTTTCATATCAGCTAACCCCTTTTATCTGCTCAGATTGCTACAGCAGGATCCCGGTCGAAGGACTACTTCGACAGGCATGGAGATCTCAAGAGGATCCGACGACTCAAATTCTGGCCACTTGACAAACTCCTGGTTGAGAAATACAAATTTCCAGAGGATGATGCTCGTCAATTCGCAGAGTTTCTTAGCCCTCTACTTGATTTTGGTCCTGAGAAGCGGCCAACAGCGTCTCAGTGTCTGCAACACCCATGGCTTCAGGTTAAAGATGCAAAACCTGGTGTCGAAAATAACGAAACCAATGCGAAGAAGCTGGAGATCGGCATGAGCAAGCTCAAAGTTCAGGTGAAATGAAGAGCTTTTCGTTCATTGCACACCCAAAGGATTCTTTTCGCTGGATGTCGATTACTTTGATCAAAATTGGATCACTATCAAAACACTGGAGAAAGCAGCTTCATCACAGTGAACATGGGGCTAACAGCATACTATATATGTTTTGTGCAAAATATATTTGTTCTTTTTTTTTGTATCTGATCATTTTGCTAGTTGGTGAATGAGGGAGAGTAAGTATCTTCACATGGATTCATACTGACCTCAACCAAAAGTTATCGACATTGACTAAGCTTCTATAATCTTATTGGTCAGGGTTCATTTTTGTGTGGACATCATCATCAATTTGTGTATCATTTTCTATTATTTGAGGAATTCCATTAATTTATTTGCTTACTAGTCGATTCAAAGATTTTCAACTATTGGATTTGTTGTATGATTCAAACTTTCACGCAATTTCTTTTCTAATCATGGTATCTAACCTCATTGAAAAAACTCATAAAATGACTCGTAAGCATTTTAAGGAGTTTAGTAGAGTGTTGATTTATGAAATTTAAACAATTTGAATGCGTATAAATTTTTTTGCTAACATTATTATGTGTTTCTAAACCAATTAAAAATAAACATAATAAATATAAAATAACAATTTAGTGGTTTTAAATAGGGGCACAAGAAAACCGTTCAAGTGTCTGGTAAAAGATGAAACCCTCATCTTAAAATCCTCTTCAGCTGTCCCAAAAGAGATAAATTATAATAGAGTGACCTTCCTAAATTGGGGCACAAGAAAACCTAAACAGTATGTATACCGGTTAAAAATTGAACCATTCCTATCTGATAACAAATCCTGCCCGAGAACAACGAACATCTTCACTTGCCTTATCCATAAAAATATTTTATTAATATTTCGCATTTTTATGAATTTATTTAAAGAAAAATGGCTACCCCTTGTCCGAAGGACGGTGCGGATATAGCGAATCACACGAGACCGAACGTGGATCCTCATCGCCATGGGGAAGAACAAATGGCTGCAGCTTCGCCACGTGTAGACCCAAAAACACGACTGGAGTCATGAACGCGTGGCGAGCCGGAGAGAGTGCCACGCGTCGAGGAAACACTTGGCGGCGGATTCAGCTTTTCGAAGTGGATAAGGTTTCAAATCTACAGACGCGAGGTGGGGACCGCCTGGGACCCCCGGCCAAGGAGGCATGCTTCCGCATGAAATCAAACTATGCGAACACCGTACATGCTGGAAGTCGTCCGATGACTCAGTAATATTTGACAGATTTATCAATTAAATAATTAAGTCTACATATTTCATATTTGGGCTGCGACTGGGAGACCAAATAAATCCGATCATAAAAAATGAGGGTTAAATTTAAATTAAGCTCCCAGCGAGGATCGAACTCGCGACCTTTCGCTTACGAAGCGAACGCACTACCACTATGCTATGGAAGCCTTGACACCAGAACGTACCCGAAAACTCTCAAATTATAAATAACATATTACTTTTTTGCCAATACTAAAATATGGGAGAAAAAAAGACCGTTTTTGTCTTCAAAAAATGTCTCAAAGGAATCTTTCAAAATTACTTCTTTTTTTTATCTTATTACACCATTCCTCATATTTCAATTAAGCCTATTTACTCTGATGTATAGAAACGATTTTCTAAAAACGGAGCCCGAGCTCTGATTACTTGTATAAAAACTGGAAATGGATTCAAAACTTCCTTTCCTCTGATTATTAGCACAGAATGAAAGGTTGAGGAAGATGAGGGTGCCTTGGAATAATATGTATCGAGGTTTTCTTGAAATGCATCGCTTAGACACTTGAATCGTTGATCATCCAGAAGTTTTGCACGACGCCTACTTTATCAAACAGGTATGGAAATAATTTGTTCCATTGAATGATCTCAATGACAGGGATCAAAGAAAAAACGAGCAAAAACATAAAAGAATGAAACAATGGACAGAAGAATGAGACTTCAGAAATCAACCCACATAATCCTTCAGCAGAAAAGCTAGAGTACAAAAAGTTGAGTGCCTGGAAAAATCTAGTCACCGCGACAGATTTTCATCGCGAGGACCGTCTTCCTCGGCTGATGCATCAGGCTTAATATTTGGGAATGCGCCTGGTGGCTTTTGTGGAGGTTGAATCGATAATAATTGGGTGGAATCACCAACAACGTCTGCCCATCCATAATGAGGCATGGCCCTAGTAAAAGAGAGAAAGAAAAGAAATTTGAGGTCATAGAAAAGGTAGTAGGAATATATAAGCAATGAGGAACCATCTCACTCGTAGTGGGTTTCTTCATCCACAACTGTATCCCAGCTTTCTCCTGTAGTGCTTCTTCCGTACTTGTGTACTTTCCTGAACAAAGGCAACGTAAGAAATTTCATTAGAATTGCTTCAGAAAGCAAACCTTACCCATTTCCACGTGACTTAGCAAATGAATGAAATGAAATAGGCTGCAAACCTTACCCATTTCCAAAATGTTCTTCCCCCCAAGTTCTTGACCAACCTACAAAATGAAACAAATGATTATGTAGATATGGTATCAGATGATATCAGGCATACAAGAAACAAACATACAAAGAAAAAGGATCTCTACTAATAAATCCTACAAAATGATTAATTCAATAGCTGATAGTTGTCATGTGAGGCAAAATCTAATTGCCTCAAATAATCTTGAGTCCTACACCTCAAATAATCTCTACCAAATTACTCTTTTTTTATCATTATATGCATACATCTTAAACACTCGTGTTGAATCTTACATGAGGTATGATTAGTATTTGTTGTTATTATTTTTGTTATCTTCAACTACGGAGGAAAACCCCATAGTGGTTTATATTAAGTAAATGCATGTTTAAATGTAGAATTAAATTAAACAGTGGGTTAACAAGCTAATAATTCATATCAAAGCTTCAAATAAGGAATCATTTCAAATTTTATTGCCAAGTAGAATCAATTTTATTGATTGCTGGATCTACTGAACAAGACCCAGAAGAATAATGAAATTATAACTTACGTTCGCCAGCAGATGCACGCCATGTTTCACCTTGCCGAGCACCTA
This sequence comes from Kaempferia parviflora, assembly GCA_037177295.1. NCBI lineage: Eukaryota > Viridiplantae > Streptophyta > Magnoliopsida > Zingiberales > Zingiberaceae > Kaempferia > Kaempferia parviflora. Next base: position 6,937 of record JBAMIE010178378.1, on the reverse strand, counting down.
ACCCTGCGAAAAATTTCTCCTCCCACTTATCCCCCCATTTGGTACCCATCTCTGTCTCCGCCCATTTGTCAGTCCTATTAATAATTAAGCATATAGTAAGCAGTTTTGAATACTGACTATTAGAAGCAAAGATCACTTTAGCAACTAATTGCTATCCAGAAACATGAAATGCAAAATCTTAATATTGAGCATTAACAGATCAATCTAGAGTACATTCTCCTTTCCATCAAGAGACCAAACAGATGATAAATGACAAACTTTTGGATGTATGATCTAACAGATATAAATCAACAAGACCAGTAATTTCTAAAAAAATAAGTTCAAATAGAATAAATAGCTTATATTAACAGCATTAACATAACAATTAACAAGTCGCCTATTATTTGGTGTTAATAGGAGAAATTATAATTGCAACAAGCAGACAACTTATAAAAAAGAGAATGCTAAGTAGATGTAGTAGATAATGATAATCTAACCATTTAAGTACAAATCCTCTCCCATCAAAGTGTTCTCCCCACTTTTCCCACCAAGATTGTTCATTTAGCCTTCCATATTTATGAGCTCCTTTTTCTGTCCAGCCTTTTGCATCATATTTTTCCCACCTAAAAATAATGTTAATATGCAGCAGGTTAACTACTTAAAATAACAGAAAATGCTAAGTAGGAACAAAAAAGTAAAACATCACAAACAATCAATACACTTCTCACCATTTTTCATACCATCCGGCATTTTCTGTGCCTGATTTTGCTTGCTTTTGTGCGCTCCTCTCTATCCTTGCAATACTACTAGAAAACAAACTCCAACTTCTTCATTGCTTTATATTCCAGATAACACATCTTATACTTGGAAGCTTTTGTAAGAAAAACAAGAAAAAAAAGGTGCAGAAAGTTCTGTTTTGAATATTCTACAAAATATCATAAGGTTTTCCAAAAAAACAATAATTTGTATATTCTATCTTAACAAAATATTCAGAGAACAATATGCATTGACCAAATTGTGTTTACAGGCTAAGAACAAGCCATTTACACCTCCAAAGCCTCTCAAACTCGTACACAGCGTAGCTATCAATTTAAAGTACAATTTTTTTCATTTATAGCACATTCTATTTGTGTCTAAAGGCCCATTAAGTAGCGAATGTTTTATTGAGTATTAAAACATATGTACATAAACCTCACAGTATGCTATATGTTTAAAGATACTAGTGTTTGTATGTTTTATGTGTTATGGTATTACTACAATAAAATCATTTTTTCCCTACTTCCCACTGTTTTTTTCCTCACCAGGAATTCAATGACTTCTTTTCTAATCCAAAGTTTTATGGATGGTTGCAATGAATGTTATTAGTTAGAAAGTGTATGAGCTAGAACCATGTTCGCACATCTACAACATTGTGCTTGTAAATAAGCCAAAAATTAATTTAATAATGAAACATAACTTATTATTGAAATATGTGATGAAGAAAGACCTGATTACCTCCACTCATCCTGATAAAGAACTTCTCTCCATGTTTCCCACCAGGAATCTCCTTCATCATTTTCTCCAGATTTCTCTGCACCTATAAAATGTGATAGCAAATAAAGAAAAAAAAAATGTCAACAAGGACATGAAATCACCTAACATAGATTAAGTTAAATAATTGATACAAATAAGAATATAAGCACATCTTATTTTTAACCCCGTGAACAGATTGAGAATATTAATTTCAGAGACATACTATTATGCATATGAAATTAGACTATTTATCTGAATTAATGCCATCTTAAATGGACCATGTTGTATGAACATATATTCTAGAAAATGCATATTTAATAAGAGATAAAATCATAGTCCTATCAATACTATCATTCAGAACACCACATCAGAATACATTGTACCCAACAAATATTTAATGCATTTGAATGAAGCATTTTGAAATACTTTGTCGCATATATAAATTTGATAGCGTTGTAACAACAATGCAAAATTCTCTCAACGGACATCGTCCATAAGTATCTAATAAATGTGAACAAAACAATTTCGAAGTTTTTGAGTTGGATACTCGCTAATCATATTCTTGTTTTTCTAATTTTCTACACGCTATAATATTCTCCTACCATAAAAAAATAACCGATTCCAAATCATTGGATTCATAACATCACAGAGAAGTCCTTAGTTCTGATTCTAAGTTAAGAGAAGATATCTACTTGCAGAGAATAGCAAAAACTATAAGATCAATCTGTCCTTAAGACAAAGCTGAAAATTTAACAATTTAACTTCCAATTTGATGTTACAAAACAGTAGCAGCTCACTTCCAGTTGCATGAACAATTTCCATTAGCAACAAAGTTTATTTTCACTTACTAGAAAAAGTATTTAGTATTTGAATTAAGAAGAAAAGAAGATACGGGTAGAAAATCAAAAAAGAAAAGGAAATTTAATATAATCATCAGTAAGAGTTAGTATTTACAGTAAGGAAATAAATATTTCAGCTAGATAAAAGAGTTGAGGATACTAATATTTATTGATTATAAATAAATACAACTACGGTAGAAATTGAACTTAAATTATCAAAAATATTCTTTTACCTAGCTCTTTATATCCACTCCAATCACTCTTCTCCCACCACTGCCAAAGAACCAAAAAAACAAGTAAATCCATTTGTCACAGTTGCTAGAAGTTGATATATGCTTCAAAGACATTTGCATAACTAATAATAAAAATATTTCTACATGGCAAGTGCCTGATTTTACATGTAAATATGATCTTACTTGCCAAAGGATAAAAGTTTCAAGTTGAACATCAGTATTTTACAAAAGATAAAATAAGCAGCAGCAACAACAACAACAACCAAATTTTATCTCACTAGGTGGGGTTGGCTAGGACAACCTAGCATTAGCACAATAGTTTAATGGATCCATTCATTAAATATTTGTCATAGTTTTAACGCTCGATGGCAACTAATGCAATCCTCCTCCTTTATCCAGACTTGGAAAAGAATAAACCAAACATATAAAATAAGGACAAATTTTAAAAAATCTAGTCAGATGGAATTACAATAAACCAAACAGATTGAGAAAATTGCAGACATAAAGTACAATCAGCATTCATGATTAATTATATAACAGCATTGTGGTATTCAAACTTTTAGATTGTCTTAGATTCATATAAAAAATCTCTGCCTCATTCTAATAGCAGCCATCTAAAAATATGATTTAGAATAATAGGTCTGCTATATTTATCTCTCCAATCAGAGACGAACTGAACATTCCCCCTAATTCTGCCTTCATGACAAATTTCTCAAAATTCCTTTTCCTCCAATCCTTGGAAAAGAATAATAACCAGGCAAAAAAACACGTAATCCAGTTCACAGTTAGGTAGTAACATCTTCTAGCTGAGCTATCTTCATATTCTAATATTTCAGTTCCACCAAAATCTCAAGGACTAAAAGAAGTGTATACAACAAATATGTTTATAAGAGGTCCATTCAAGCAGGTACAGTAACCATTCCAAAATACATTTGGACAACAGCAAACTTGGTCATTAGCAGTGAACATCGAAACAGTAATGACTAATGAGTTATATTTTTTCTTTATTTTTCTTTACTTTATGGTGTACGCTTTATTATTTAAAAAAAAAAAAAGAAAAACAATAATTTTTGTATCATAATGAAATACACCATAACACTAACAATCAAATTACCAATAGTTGATGATAAATGAATCCCATAAAAAATATGATCATAGAACATACATAGAAAAAATAAATTATTTTCGATTTATTGAGATATGGAGGGTATATAACATACATAGAAGGAAAAAAAATTACCGTTTCTTTCCATACTGATTTTCCATCATGTGATTTACCTCCCATCCTAGTCCATCTACACCTAAATCCGTTTTCACCTAGCTCTTCGCCACTTTCCCGATACCATGTGCTCCCATCTTCATTTTGGCCAGACTCACTAACCTGTTCATCAAGTAAGTTGATACCCCATTCTTTCTCACTAGCAATACCAGTATCTGTATGGAAGATGTCAAAGAAACAAATCAATTTACTTGAACTAATGTAGATCACAATAGTAAAATCATTTCAAATAGACATAATCAGTTGTAAAGAAGACCATATTGATAACTGATGCAAAATTGCCCAAGGTTGTAACAACTTAACAAAGTTATGAGTCTAATATTACTACAGTAACTTTTGGCACTAGAAAAACCTCTTTGCGGTGGAGTATCACGGGATTCAGGAGGAGAATTCTTAGGGCTGCAACGAGAAGAGAAGTCATGCTTAGAGAGCCTTTTTGAGCTGCAATAAGAGATTCAATAGGTCCAATAAAACTTAGTGAAGAAGTATTACTTGTAGTTAACAAAGATTAATATTGCACACTTGATTACTAACATCTTCAATAGTATAAAAAATCTGCACAACAATGTGATATGATATTTCCATGCAAACCACGGTTCAAGATTTATTTTCAGAATTAAAGCAAGAAAACCTCAAGGAAAAAATTAGTAGATAACAACTCAAGTAGTGAAGATGTAGGTTCGTAAGGATGATGATGATGATGAACTCCAAAAGTGGGTATTTAAGATGAGTACTACCTAATACCTATGAGCGCAAAACATATAGATTAAAACAGTACAGTGTTTTTTTAATAAAATGCATTGCATGGCTGATGGCACCAACATATCTTAGATTCTTGGAAAATTATTTTAAAGATTTTATTATAGCCTTCATTGAAAGTGGAATGCCAGTAGAGAAAGATACCAGAGGCAGTATACTGTATGGTTCCCTTGCAACATCTTGAAAAATCATCCTCAATTTCTTCAATAATATGAGAATTTAAAGTGCAATTTTAATAAAAATTTCAAATGTTGGACTGTCCCAAGATTTAACCAAGTTCTCAAAGTGCACCATCATGCATCAGATATAAAAGACTTATGATTATGCACGAAGTAGTAGAAAATCCACAAGGTTCACACAATATAGAGGTATTTGTAGTCAACTTGTTAATTGCATAAGAAAAAACTGAAAAATGGTTTTAGACCCATCATTTTTTACTTTATTTTTATTTTAGATACCAAGCATTATTACATTGACACAATCATCAGATATGGATGATAAAAATGAGATTTGAAATAATAATGCAGTAACAAACTCATTTACCAGAGAGGCTTTAGTTTCCATTGACATGGTAGTTAACTATGTAGACGAATTAGTTTTGCACACTCTTAATGAATCATTTTTTTCCTGCTTGACTTTCATCCCCCTATATTTTACATGAATAAACCTAAATCATATCTGCAATGGCTCTAGAATAGCCATGAAGATAAATCTTGGTCGCCATAGCAAACAAAAATAATTATTCAAGGTAGACATCTCGAGGATATCAGAGAAGAATTTAACCATATTATAAAAGTGAACCTACATAATTTATTGAATGAGTAGAAATACCTATAGTTCCCTAGGAATATGCATAAACCTTCAAGATACGAAAGCGGAACTGACTGGAATCCCAAGAACAAGAAATTCGCCCTTTCAATACATACTGATAAACCATACACGAAGACCTTAAACCCACACCGAGTCTGGCGCATATTGTAGATATGGATCCAAGAATACAAAGAAGAAAAAAGAGATATAAACAGACATCACAAGACAACCCACACCGAGTCTCAGAATGCATCCAGGACCTAGTTTCATTTGAGCAGGGATCTTGGACCAATGTTGACCTACCGGAAGAAACCAAGCGGGAACAGAACTTAGATTCCCAATTAAGGGATAAAATACGTACCGGGAGGAGGAGAAAGGGAGAGAAGGTAAGGCCTCCGCTCGAGTTCTCCGAGCAACCCCGCCGGCATTTTTCTTCCGCTCGATCCGCCATTCCTCCGCTTTCTCCGTCGGGCTGCAGCAGCGCAACCTTCCGGCCGCTCCTCTTCGGGTCCGATCGCAGGAAGGCGGCAAAGGGAGCGGCAGCAACGCCCAGGGGCGAGCCCTACCGACACGGAGTTGGAAGGACGGCGCAACGAACCTACTCGAGCTCGCGGCCATCTCCCTCTCTCTTTATCCTTCTCCCACACACACTTTCAAGAAGACGGAGTTTCAGTAAACAGGAAGAAGGAATACAATTTATTTTTTTAGAAAGTAAACAGAGGAAAATTTCCACGATGGAAATAGACAGAGGGTTAGACGCCCATTTATAAGGGAAGTGCCGAAAAGCATTTTAGATATAAATTCAAAAAAATACAAGAAATTCTTAATTATATATATATATATATATATATATATATATATATATATGAAAATATTTCTCATATAAAAGTTAAGGGCATCCAAAGGTTAATGGGAAATTTAAATTTAAACCTTTTGATACGGCAAAGAAATAAAACAAAAAGTTAAAGTGCGTGTTCTACGTTTTACCATTTGTTTTTTTTTTTTTTTTTAATATCGATTAATTTGAAAAATCAAACAATTCACCGAGATAAATTAGAAAGTTCTAATAGATGTCCGTCTAAATTATTATCATTTTTATAGCCGCTACTCACTTAGGAGAAATTTTAAGAGTTCAGATCCTCTGGTCCACTTTTTTATGGTCTCTTCTTGGTCTACATCACGAGAACCATTGGATCAGATCAGGAGGGATCAATACATGGATCCATAATCTGATCCAACGGTTCTCGTGATGTGGACCAGGAAGGGACGACAGAAAAGTGGACCAGAGGATCTCAACTGAAATTTTAGTGCGTCTTATTTGTGAATCAAATACTACATCTCTTGATTATCTATTGTATGGTCTAACTATTACACCATTGCCCTCTTACATTCTACTATTTGCTCTATAAAAGGTAAAATATGTCACCCTCACAGTCTCCATGACTGCCTCATACCATTAGAAAAGGAGTAAATTAGAAAATCAAAACTAGTGATCACGTGATAGGATAATTTCTCAATTCGATTCT
>JBAMIE010178369.1:0-13683 GCA_037177295.1 Kaempferia parviflora | reverse complement strand
ACGCCTGCCCCACGAAGATGCCCACCACCGCCGCCATGGCCAACCGCCCGTGGATCAGCTCCGCCTCCCTGTACCACTTCAGGAACGCGGGGTCCTTCCCCAGCCCCAGCGGATCGAACCCGTAGTCCCCCGGCAAGCTGCACTCATCACACGGCAGAAAAGATTTGATTTTTCGACAAATCCCCAATTTTTGACGATGACTATACAGAAAGAAAGTGAAGGGCATACGAGCCATCGAGCCACTCTGGGTCGACTAAGTTGCCGCCAGCCCTGACGCCGGGGAGCCAGGACTTCTTGGGGGCGGCGGCGGCGACGATGAGCCGACGAGACGAAACCGCAGAGGACCTCCCACCGATTGTGGCATTGAGGAGAGTCCGGGAGCCAGAGACGAAGGGGGTGGACAGGCCTTGGAGGACGACCGCGGCAGAGGTGGAAGCCATGGCCATTGCTGCTGCTGCTGCTGCTGCTTTGATGAATTTGGTCTGTTCAGCTGAGGGGCGTGGTTGCGCGAGGGGTATTAGTGAGTGGAGATGGCTGACTGGGATACGCCAAATCTAAGGGAGATCCGGCATTGGCAAGAGGATAGATTACTGACCAATGGGGAACTTGGAATGGAGCTCCTCAATCTGCTGACTCGGATCTCTCTACCTCACCCGTGGATATGGGCCTCTAGTTTTTTGTTCGCCTTTAAATTTATCAAATTAGATTGATATATGTGTTGGCCACGCGTATCTCTCTTAATAGGTCAGCTGATTTTTTCGAGCCATGTCGTTGGTCTCATTTGCTACATTGATGTGCGACTCAGGTCGTTTCTTTAGTGACAAGTAATTTTCACACGTTAATGTTCTTTTTAGGACGATCTTTATTGGAAAAATTAGATATTTTCTCTCGTTGACAAATGAAATCAAATTGAAGTCGAAAAAAAAAAACTACAAATTTGCAGGAAAATTCTAAGGCAATTGCATGTGAAGCTTAACCCATGTTTCAGTTGATCTATCGTATTTTTCTTGCTTTGCTATGACAACAAGAAAATTCAAGAGAATTGAAGAGAAGTTGGATACTACTGATGAAATGCAGTTTTCTGAGTGTTAATCTAGTACAATGTTATAGATGGATTGGCAATTTATGCTAGACAGACCGAGCAATACAAGATCCGAACAATACTATAAATTTCATCACCTTCTGTCTTACTCTTAATAGAACATCTCATTACAAACCCAAACTATAGTTAACAGTTTATTCAAACAAAAGATCAATATGTACCGCACCGATGACTTGATGAATCAACCACAAAATCTCTCTCCAATCAATCAACTCATTTCAGCAATCTTGCTATTATCAACGCAGTGAATATATAGACACCAGCTTGCGAGAGCAAGAGATCCTCTTCTTTTGGATTGATCAAAATCATCAAATAAGTGAAATTTCAGGTCGTACAACCTCAGATAATAGGATACATGTAACATGTGTACTTATAGTTTTATAATTGGGATGTTTTGAGCTATAACCTGCTACAAAATGGTCGAGAACCCATACATGAGATCTCATACAAAAATCACTTCTCTTTTATTTGGAGTGTTATGATGCCTGACATCAATGAGAAAGCCTAGGCTGATAGGTTTATGTGTTCATACCAACAAAAATTGGTAGCTTCAAGAGTAATTTGCGTCAGGTAAGGATCAGAACAAGGGTACCTCTTGAAATCTTAGTGGAATAAACCATGTCAACTAGGAAAACGTGACAGACAAAGCATATGAGTGAAGAAGAGAAAGGGCTTGCTCAGCAACAGCACGGTTCCTGGCATGTCTCGCCCATTCAGCAACAACTTCTTTGGCTTCACTGCCATGAACCCCTTCTTCCAAGACATCTGCTGCTTCTGTGAAATTGCCATCCACCAACAGGTTCTCAACTCTACTGATGATAGACTCAATTCCATCTCCAGACTGTTCTTTCATCTGATGAAACAAATAAGAGCAGGCACATTAAGTTAACTAAGGTACTAGGTTCTAGAAGAATAAAATGATGTCTGATTTTCAGTGTGATAGATCAAATCATCACAAATCAGCATTTGAAGTTTAATGAGGATGACCTTTAATGAAGATGCAATGTCAGCCACAAGATGAGCAAGGATACCACCACCACCAGCTGGAATAAGGCTGAAATGTCGCAAGATGCCCTTGAGGGACTCAAACTGCAACAAACGAGAAAAGTAATATAATGTTCTCGAAAGGCAGAATACGAAAAAGGTATCATCTTCATAGTTAACAGTTAACTACCATTGTAAGGAGCTTCAACAGTGTAAACAAGTAGCCATTAGATCGACACAATTTTATTAATACTGAAACTGTACAGATTAACAGCTTAATAACTTACAATCTGGATAAACATAACTAGAAAGTTGAAACACACTGTCTCAGCTGAACTTAAGATTAACCCACTAGAATTGGTAGCAAGCTTATACAAAAGTATATAACATCATAACAGGTCAAAACATCAACACTGAATAGACTGTCTAAGCATGGTAAACAGCAACCCCCTCCTCTCCAATATTCATCTAGGTCTAGGAACAAGTTTAGAGTAAGAGTAAAAATGGCACCAAGACAGAACACAAACTAATTTTACACGACAGAAACAATGTAAATCTTATAGCATCTTATGACAAATAAGAATAAGTAGTCTAGCTGCATGGTACAATATTGCTTCTGGAAATGAAAATATTCAACTGGAACACAGAAAATTTACAGGGTAAGCAGAATCATGATGCAGGTTAGCATGATGAGAATAGTGGATTATAAATACAATAATGAAAATGAGAGTACTGTTATCCAACAGTAAGACTGTTAGAAATTAGTTTGTACACTGGAAACTAATAATCAAGCTGAAAACCATCACAGAATTATAAACAAAGACAAGGACGCTCAAACACAGTAAGAATAGGATCTTTCGCTTACCTTTTCATTTAGTTGCATCTGAGTGTCTGCTCCATTGTTCAATATTTCTTCTGGAAGGGATGAAAGTGCCAATTGTAAAAGTGAATCTTTATCAATGCTTTCAAGCGACTTAAGCAATGCAACAACCTCAGATTGAATTGGCAATCCTCTAGATAGAGCATCTTCTAAAGCAAGTGTTCCCTGTATGATCAGAAATAATTAGCAAAAGCATGTAAACTTCAAATTATGTTTTGAAACACCTAAGCTGTTGAAAAGGAGTAGCATAAATTACATCTCTAAAGTCAGCCAGATTTCTGTTTTTCATAGTGGTTTGATTCAGAGTTGTATTCTACATTTCACATAAACTTTTGGTAAAGAAAAATCACAAGAGATGAATCAGCATACATATGTGCTGTGTGAGGCCTAGCGAAAATAATGTCTTTGATCTTACATTGTGGCTCATATTTGATATTCTGCAAAGCAATGCAATGCTAGCTACAAACTGATTTAAGTGAGACTTGGCCAAAAACGTAATAATTGCAGTGTCTTCCTATCTTCAACAAATGTAACCTAAAAAATTGGCATTATGAAAGTATTGGAAGAATATTCTTTAGTTAAAATCAAATTTATTTCAACCTATATGAGCAATCAAAATATTAGTATTGGAACACCTAAACTTCTTGATACATTTTTTTTTTTGTGCACTATCTTCAAACAATATTTTGCATATTTTTTATATGAAGTTTCATTTGCCCAGAGGTTTAAAGGAATGGACAGCAAAAAAAGCTGGGGAACCCACCAAAGCAAGCTTGTGAACTGAATGAGTCTGGCGTGCTTCTTCAGATCTTGCATAGAACGCTAAGCACAATGCATTTATCTGTCAAAAAAAAAATGTAAACCAACTGAATAATGGTGTTACTCTTATGTCAAACAATATTGTTGTTCATAAAGGATATTTGGTGTACCACAGCAACAAATCTGTACAAATAAATATCCATATAAAGATGACAATAAGAATGATGAATGCTGAAAAAATATCCTACATTTAAGTTTGCTTCAGCAATTTTTTCTATCTGAGATGATTTCTCCTTTGCAATAGCTGCAGCTAATTCTGCTTTTGCTAACTCTGTAACTTTCTTAAGCTGCATATCAAATTCCTCATCCTGCAATGAGTGTTGACCTTAGAACTTGAACAAAAAGCATAAAAGTGTTGTTGGCATGTGGTTTGTTGTTCCAGCTGCACCTTTCTCTGTAATTCTCCCCGAAGATTGTTTTCAGCTTTTTCCTCAATTGATTTGATTGCAGCTGCTGCTTTTGCCTTCACTTTGCTTAATTCCTGAAAATAGTGCAGAAATGAAGAGATTGTTTCCAATGAAATGCAGAGAGCATATCAATCAGGTGAATCATCATCTTCAGACTTAATTGATAAGCTACCCAAAGTATTAACCATGTCTATCCAAATTGAATTTTTAATCAGCATGTAATTGACTAGAATATTATACATCAAAGATAGTACACAAAATACTAGAGATAATTTTGATGACACTAGTTGAGCTCAAGCCAATCCATTTTGTATGATGCCAAACTTGATGAAAAAAACAAAATCAAGCAGGACCTCAGGTAAGAATTATTCTCCTTTACCAAATATCATATGTGAAAATAATCCAATATTAAGATTCTTTTACAGAGTCTCAACTCAGTAGACCAAGTTTACCATTCAAGGGTCTGCTAGCAACTGGCATCAATTGCATTGCATCTTTGCATTACTTGTGCATGTGAATATCCGAAGGACCTAAACCCTTATGAGTAGATGGACAATCAAGATTGCAATGAATTTCAACATCTGTGCAATTTAGCTGCAAATCCTCCATTTTTTAACTGGAAAACAAATACCTATTACTAGCTGACACAAGAAACTTCCATCAGAACATGGGGGAAAAGGTAGACTGTACAGAGATACGGACTTGCAAGAAATTTTCAGGCATGCATGCAATAGAAGCAATGAGCTTAGTTAAAGAGGCTGACCAAGTAGGTACATATTACAATAAGCTCCTCATGGAGTTTTTATTTCTGATTAGATATCCCTAATGTACATATGTACAACTCATAGTTTTATTCCCGTGGAATTGTAAGTGGGAAAATCATGAAAAATGCACTTTAAGCCATACAGTCACTACATTAATGCATGATGCAAAAAAACAAAAAAAAAAACAAATTAACTGACTAAATTATTTGAATACAACTCAGTAATAAGAATAGATAAAAAAAAGTCTAACCATAGAATACGCATCCAAATGGAAGTCAAATGATTCCAGAATCAAATAGTGGAGTTAAAATTTATACAGTAAGGAAGAAGAACAAGAACTACTGACTATTGACTGAAGAGCTAATCACACTAGCTAAATGACATTATTATAGAAACATACACAAGTGATGTCTAAACCTTGTCCAAAATTGCAGCCTCTTCTGCATACATCAGTTCTCGTGCCCTAGCATCCTTTAGTTCCTTTTCATACTTCTCCTGAGATCAAGATAAATCAGGAGAATGAACATTTAAGGTTTTTCAATTAAAAGCTTAAACTTAAACTTAAGAATTGTTGCCTGTAAGCTACTCATATGATAGCTAAGTCATTTCCAAAATATATTAAATAACTTCAATTTTGTAGATAAGGACAAAAGACAATATATATGTCAGTTTGGAACTCTACAAACACTTCCTCTGTAGATTAAAAAATTATATTTGTCGTTAACTACTTTTTTTAACACAACTCTATGCCCGTGGAAAAATTGCAATATATGGAAAAACCAATGTGTAGAATGCCACAATCCAAGTCACTAATCTAAGATAAAGATGAGTAAGAGCATGAGCTTTAAATTAACTTGTTTTCTTCCTTAATGGCAACTAAAAGCTATATAAAGGGTCCAGATGGTTATGCTCACTTTATCTAATTGGCAAACAGATACTTGGTAGAGGGTTAAAATGTTCTGATATATCATATCTACTTAGAACATATGTTTCATTTTTCTCCAAATGTCTTGATATGACCATTTAAAAAGTCATTAAACAAAACGCATATTAAGGAGGGAACTTCCTCAATGACATTGAGGTTGATAACAAAAGCCAACCTTCAGGATTCTTTTTTCCTCAGCAAAGATGGAGGCATCTGATTCAGCTTGCTTTTTTTCAGCAGCATGGATAACTTCTATTAGGTCAAATATTTTTTTTTCTTCTTCAGGAGTTCTCTTATCCTTTGGATGTTCAGTATCATGCAAAAAAAGACATCAATAATAAGAGAATAAAATCAGGTAACACATTGTCAAGGAGAAAAAAACAACCTTGACAAGAATAAAGAAACACAGAACTCAGCTTAAATAACCTCTTTACTAGTAGAAGACCTTCCGACAGCAACATTATCCACCTTTTCACTGGAAACGGCAATGCTCTGTTCATCTTGTAACAAATACGACTCAGAGAGGGGTTTCGGTGTCTCTTTCTCAACATCTGCATAATCTAGCTGGATATACCAACAGAGCAGATGAACATGTGCAGGCCAAAAGAAAATATACATTTAAATCATATGGTACTATTAATCCATTGTTTTCTAACATTCATTGAATATTATCACATTTAGGATAAAAAAGGGTGTGATTTCTATGATAATAACCAACACTAAACAGGGAAGCCAGAATAATTTGAGACTCAAAGAGATCAATATTGCATTTAGTGGATGTAAAATGTAAATAGTGTGTGGAATTTGAATATTTTAAGTGTTCAATTTATGTTTTTCTTAATCAATAATTTCCCTTGCATTTAATTTTAGCAAACTATTGCAATAACAGCATAAAATATTGGCCTGACTCCATTATGTGTTACATGCTGCTATGCCAGTTCATATACTTAAAAATGCACATATTCATGCTAGTACATTACAAGATAGGCCTCTGCAGCCGTTAAATGTCAGTATGCTTCCTGTTTTATTTAGTTTATTAAGACATTAACAAAGATAAAGAACCTTTTCAATATAGACCATTATGTTAAATATCATGGTAAAGAAAATTCTATTCCAAATTATTGACAACATAGCTTACTAAACTACAAGAGATTTAAAAGATAAACATGCATAAAAACTAAACAGTTGGATGTTGTTAGAAACTAGTATAAATAATTTAGTCACACATGGGATAATTTTGTATTAGTTATCATGTTGTATAATTGTATATGTGAGAATAAGTAATCCTTTTAAATTCAATAATATTGCTCTATCACTTTCAACTTGTTATTAGAGCAAGAAATTTTAGGAATAAGTAGTCTTTTTAAATTCTAGGATTTCTTCTTCAATCCTGGTTGGGGGATGGCTTCCCTCCTTTTCTTTCACCTTTTTTCTGCTCTACTCTTGCATGCCTTGTCTATTCCTTCACTCTTCCTAATGTTTCCTCACACATGTACATCTCCTTTCACTCAAGGTTACCTTTCCAATGCAAGCTCTCTGCTGATCAACAGAATCCTGTGTGGTACTAAACTATCTACTCAACAACATCAATCAGGTTTTATTTGTGAATATCAGTATTACAACATTTTTCGTAGTTTAACTACGCACAATCCTTTCATACTGACTAATTTATGGGTCCCTGTGATATGTTAAGTAAATAAATAAGAAATACCCATAATCAGCACTAGTGCATTACGAGTATTAACTGAAAAAGATCATACCTCTGCCATCTTTGGAGAAACCTCCATTAAACCAACTTCTTCAGAGACTTGTACATTTTCTAATCCTATGGTTTCTTCTGAAGTACCATTTACCTTGGTCTGTTCCACACTCACATCTGTGTGGGCCAATATATCATCCAACTTTGCATCTTCAGGTGATTTCTCAGAAACAGATACTTGCTCATCAATGACTGAAACAATCTTTTCAGATGGTTCTTTAGAATCAACTTCTTCTGGTTCATTTTCTTTTAAATGAAGTATTTCCTCTCCAGGAACTGAAACCACAATTGCTTCTGTTTTAATCTCAATTTCCTGGCTTTGAGGTTCATCACTTTTGTCAACAATCTCTACTTCAGGTTCCAACATGCTTGGTTCACTTTTAATTGGAGCAATGGCTCGATCAACTGGCTGCTCCAAGTCTTTAGGAGTTTTAGCCTCGTTCAGTTTAGTAGCATCATGAGAAGCTCGTTCCTCCATCACTTGAATGCCCAGCAAGTCAGCTTTATAAGCTGCCATTGCAACAGCCCCAACAGCCATACTTCCAAAGACAAGTTTTGAGATAGAGCTTGTAGAATTAGAATCATTTTCTGCAGGAGCAGGTTTCTGTGAAGAATTCTCCTTAGCAGCACCTGAGAACTGTTTTCTTGATGAAAGGTAGAATGGTGTCTGCTAACATAAGCAAATGGTGACGGTTAGTACTAGCAATTAGGAATGAAGACTAAAGAGTTAAGACCTCACTATAATTGCTAATTGCCAAAAGCCAACTTTCATGAGTAACTCCTAGAACCAAGGATCCAAATACTATAATATATTGAAAACACAGATTAACACTCCCAAATACACCAAAGAAACACTCAAACAAACTATTTTACAATTCCGGTCATCAAAGAGCCCCTCAATTTCAAAATTTATCTTGTAATCTTTAAATAAAATGGTGTTGGTAAATTTGCTCCTTTATGATTTGAGTTTATCCTTTCAACTTGTTGAGTGGTGGATGGAAATATTGAGTCTCCACATAGCACATTGATGGCTTGTTTATGGACTGACCAAAATTTTTTGGTTTTTTTTTTCTTCTATATGACAGAATGAATTAAAAAATGAGCACATCTATACCTATTTCATAAGTCACCATATAAAGAAATTGAAATCCCACAGATTCTATCTAGGTTACTATTCCCAATAGTAGATATCGTAGTGACAATACCAATAACAAAGCAGGGAAAAAAAAGATAGGAACGAAACAAATAGAAAATTCATGTTGTATACATACCCATCAACTAGAAATAACTGTATTTGTCTCAACTCTTCTGGTAATGTTGCTATAAAGAATTTTAATAACAAGTTCCAAATTGGTCGCATTTGGTCAATGCAGCAATTGCAAAAGGAATTTTTTAACTTCAAAATTAACTTAAAGAAACAAAATTACCAGGTTAAAAGTAAATCAAGTTTCTGTTTCACAGAAATGCCAAATATTTTGTACAAAGTCGAAACCTAACATATCCTCATACATATTATAACTCAACTAGACGAACGGAAGCTACTAGAGATCAATTTCGAGGAGAGGTGCAGGCATACCTGAGACAAGATCGGTCGGATCCTACAGATGGCTTGATGCGAAGAGATCTCACAAAAGCACCTGCATCGGTCCAATGACATTAAAAAACTATGAAAAATGGCGGATTCAAGCAAGTGACCGAAGAGGAATATCAACCAAAATATGCATCCTAGAAGAGAACTTGACGAAGATAATCTTCTTCAACAACCGAAAAGAATGAAGTACCTTCGCAACATCACGGCAACGATGCCGATCCTTAGGTCACCGTAATTAAAGTATCAATCGGCCTGATGAAGCGATGGGGATGTCGATCACAAGGAACTGTCAGACGGTTTTCGCAGTGATGGGGAAGGGGAAGATAGGAGGCGAAACGCGGTGGGAGCAGAGATTGGTCTCGAAATCAGGAAAATGAAGAATAGAACGGCACGGGCTAGCAGGAAGGAGCAAGATCCTCTGCTGGTCTAATCTTGGACCGGTGCACATCAGTTGGATTTGATCAAGATGAATTAATATTTAAATTTTACCTTCGATCCAATGGTTAATGTGCATTGGATCAGGAATGGACCAGGGATTATGGTCCAGAGGATCCCAACTGAGCAGGAAGAGTGGAAGCCTAATTTTATCGTTTTTTCAGAAAACCCCTCTGAATTTTAAAATTTCCAAAATGAACCATTTAAAAAAAAATTAATCAGGGCAGATAATATCAAATCTGAATAGACCGGTTCGGCCCTACAAAAAATTTCTCATCAATCACCAGGGTAAATTAGGAAATACACACGGTGGATGACCGAGAAGCCTAGCATCCTTTGGTTCTGCGTCCTATTTGTATAAAAAAAATAAAATTTCTACAAATATGTCGTATTTGAGAATCAAACCATTGGTAACATCGAATTTGAGGTGACTAACTCGACTTTACAGAAGTTGTACATCTATCCTAGGGTAAGTCGGAAAGTGTGTATGATGGACAATAACATAAAAACTCAGTGTCCCATATGTATCCCATTTAAAAGAAAATTTTTTATAAATATATCATAGCTAGAATCGAATCATAGCCCTATAAACCACCATATTTTGAGGACAAAGGCTGAGATGGATAACTGGAAAGTTAATTGAGCACTCTAGGCTACCACAATGTTTTGTACACAAGATTGGGGGCGAGCATATTCACCTTTAGCCATATGTTTTGGGGCACAAGGCTTGGATGGATCCGAAAAAAGTTAATTGAACACGCTAGGGTTAGGGCAGTGCGATGGTTAAGACATTGGAGATTATCACATGAGGTTTTAAGGTCGAAACTCGACACGTTCGAGCATATACCTCTCTCATGCTTTAATTATTTGTACTAATGGCTAGTAGTTATCCGTGATTTACCTCCTCCGTATTAGTCTAGGGACACCTTTTGCCACACGTGATTGTAAAAAATTAAAATTTCCTAGGCTACGATACAGCAGAAAAAGTGTCAAATTGTCATTCATGTATCCATGGTTCTATTTTTTTAAGTATGATGCATTTATAAAAAAGAAAAATTAAATAGGGTGTGCAACCATTGAATGAACCACCTATTATAAATACTTTTCGATTTATCCTGACAACTAATAGAAAATTTTTATGAAGCCTGGAAGAGGTTATCTCATGCAGAAACGATGATGACAGGTTTACAGTTCATATATAAAATTTATTCGATCAATGACATGTATAATAAGCTTACAGTAAGATACATGAAGGACGATATGGTTGAAATATAAATACAATTGAAGCCAACACCTAAAAATTATACTTCATATGATCATTGTTTGTTGATCTCAGGTCTGATTTGCTCTTGCTCGGGTATATTTTCTTTACAATTCTGAAAACATTCCACTTTATCTTTCCTTCTTTTGCCTGCACTGTCTCTCGTTTCTCTTTGCTCGACTTCGTCTCCTCCATGCAGAGTTTCTTCGCGATGTAGATTTCTGCAAGGTCGCGACCTGCAAAAGCCATGACTAACAATGTTTGTTCCAGTACTAGAGCTACTGCTGCTGAGCTGCATGAGTTGTGAGACTGTGAGAATGAGGGAGGACTTAATTTATAGGAGGAAGAGTGGGAAGGAAGCTACTTGGATTGGCTGGCAAGGTTGCTGAAATAAGACAACTTGGTTGACAAGGAAGTACACCACGCACAGTAGACCGGTCAAAACTCAATACTTTACAAGAACTGAGAACAATCCAAATGATATATTTTGCTGATTGGCTTGGTTACTAAATAAAAGGGTAATTAGTTTACTAGTAATGCTTAATAAATACATCATTTATTCTGAATTTTGTAATAATTCCATCAGAGAAAATTTAAGACTAAATTTTTGACAAGGTTCTCAAAATATTACTACCGCATCATATTTTATTGATATCGTATTATTTTAACACCTCATTGATTACGAGTGTTCAATTTTTTTTCCCCAATTTTTTTTTTTAATTGGTGGTGTCTAAATTCATGGAATAAAAAATGACATAATGTAATATGCATAAAAAAGTTTTAACAATTGGAAAATATATAATTTTGTTCACGTTAAAAATTCATATTATATATGTATAATATTTATTTCAAGTAAATTAATATCAGTATATTAAGGTTTGAATGTACAATATTTTACTGATGTGTGAGAAATTTTAGTATTATTTTACGTACCTAATTTTTATAATAATTTAAAAAACACGTATTTCATTTTTATTATACACCGTCATTTTTTCTAGAATAATTAAGTGGGTTTGTGTGCCTGCATCTCTAAAATTTTCTCAATTCATTTAAAAATTTATTGTTCTCAATTTATACTATCAAATTCAAATTTAAGGGTATGATACATTAAGAAGGTTTGTAGAAGTGCACTAGTTTTGATTTGAAATGATTCAGAGTTTTCTAGGTTAGTCGGCCAGTTTCAACCTACACCATTCAAAAATTGAAAAGTTTGATATTTTTAAACCAGCAGAGTCCTAGGAATCCATTGGAGGTGTTGGTTAGTGTGCATCATTATTTTAGACCGTACGTATAATGAGCTTGTGATAAATTTTATCAAACCTTTGTAAGTTTAAAAATTGACTATTCTCAATTTGTGCTATCGAATTCAAGTCTGAGAACATGTATATATTAAGAGGCTTTCAAGAGTACATTGGTTTTGGATTGAAGTGATTTAAAGCTCTCTAGATCTATCATTCAGTTTTGGATAAAATTGGTTAATGAATACATCATTCAAAATTTTGAAAGTTTGATATTTTTCAAACCATGGGAGTCTTAGGAATCCATTGATGGTATTGGTTAGTGACTATTATTATCCTAGGTCTTATATAATGAGTTTGTGACAAATTTTCTTAAGATTTTGAAAGTTTAAAATTCATTGCTCGTAATTTATACTATTGAATTCAGATATAAGGTCATGGATACATTAAGGAGGTTTACAAGAGTACATTGATTTTAGTTTGAAGTGATTCGGAGTTCTCTATATTCATCTATCAGTTTCAGACAAAACTAGTTGATGGATCTACACTAAAAATTTAAAAGTTTGATATTTTTCGAACTCGGGTAGTCCTAGGAACTTATTAGTGGTATTAGTTAGTGGACATGTTTAAAAATTCTCTATTCTCAATTTATGTTATCAAATTCAAATATGAGAATATGGATACATTAAGGAGACTCGCAGGAGTACATTGATTTTGATTTGAAGTTCTTTGGTTTGACAATCAGTTTTGGACAAAAGTAACTAATGGTCCTGCACCATTTAAAAATTAAAAAGTTTGATATTTTTTAAACTAGGGAAGTCCTTGCAACTTATTGATGATATTGGTTAGTGAGTATCATTGTCTTAGGTTTTGTAATGAGCTTGTGATATTTTTGAAGCATTTGCAAGTTTAAAAGTTAATTGTTCTCAATTTATACTATGGAATTCAAATATAAGGACATGAATACATTAAAAAGGCTCACAACAATACAATGATTTTTATTTTAAGTGATTTAAAGGTTTACAGGCTCATTAATCAGTTTCAAATATTTTTAAATGGGTAGAATAAAAATTTGAAGACGCTAACATGCTCATGTAATTATTTTGTGGAAAGAAAGGAAGGAAATAATAGAAATATGATACATATTTTAAAAATTATGAAAGTTGGATAATGGTGTCCAACCATCATGGTGTCCTAATCCGTCTTAAAGAAGTTCTCCATCTTTATTATCCAAAATGTGATGTCCCATGGACTTCCCCCTTCATACTTCAACGAGACAATCAAGCCGTCCATCCTTACTTCCTCGCCGGTTAGTCCGACAGAGAGTGACCGCTCTAATACCACATGTTGATAATCTAAGGCCGGCTAGAAGACGAGTTGAATAGCCCGTTATCCCAATTCGTTATCTTCCTACGAGGTTAATGTGCAAGTGAAAATACAATAAACACAATACAAAGAGAAAGACAAACCTACACATTCATGTAACGTGGTTCGGAAATAACTTGCTCCTACTCCACG
>JBAMIE010178352.1:0-13684 GCA_037177295.1 Kaempferia parviflora | reverse complement strand
ACATGCTACACTTCTCTTGTAAGATAATTAAGTACAAATTGCTAAATAAAAGTTACCAACTCCGGAAATACGATTTCGGATGTGCTCGGGAGTTGGCGTCTAGCTGTCGACAGCGGTCGGATGTCCGGAGCGGCAGCACGACGGTAGTATCTAAGTCTCAGAGCATCGGGAAGTATAGTAGAGTGCGCAAGAGCTTGTTAGAATAGTTGTGTTGAAAGCTTTGGTCGAGTACTCCTTTTAAAGGAGGCTAAAGGCGCCTTCAGCGCGAAGAAATCTATCCCGAAGTTGCAGATTCTTATCGGTGACGAAGTCACAAATTATCTTCCCGAAGGCACCTTCAGCGCTTGAAGGTGCCTTCGCATCTTTCCGTCGAGGACTTTAATCTTCATGCTACAGGCGCCTCCAGCAATCAGGGAGGCGCCTTTAGCACTGTTCATCCGCGGTCATACTTTACTTTTGACCTTGTAAAATAATGTTAGAAGCACAGAAAATATATACCCTATAAAATAGAGTTAGCACAATAATTTAAGGGTAGTATTAATTAGGTTTTATCCCTCTAGGACCAAAACCTAGTAAAGGTACTCAGATTATATTTCCAAAATAGTTCTAAGCTGATCCGACGCCTACTGTTCCTTCCAACAGGAACGCGTCCTCACCCGTCACTCTTCTCAAGTGACTTACCTCACTTACCTTTCAGAATCGGACATTCGAAACACTGACACCAAAATCGGATATCCGGATCACCATACCAGGAATCAGATATCCTAGATCATCACACCGAGAATCGGACATTTCGGATTGCCACACCGGGAATCGGACATCCCGGATCACCACACCAGGAATTGAATATCCCGGATCGTCCACACCAGGAGTCGAACATCCCGAATTGCCTACACTGAGAATTGGCATCCCGATGTACCGGATTCGAACCACAGACTTTTCTCCTGAAAACTTCACAGACTGGTTAGCTCCCACAGAGTCTAACTTTAACCTATTTATCATTCATCAAAACCTAAGTTGAACTATTAGTGAAAATTGCACCAACAGTATCATGATTTACTACTACTGTTTAGCATTTTGTATTTGTAAATACGAAACAGATTCCTTTTGGAATCATAAATTCAGATCATGATTTGTTATTGCAGTTTAGCATAAGGTATTTACAAATATGATCAGATCCTTTTGGATCACTTATGACCAGTTGGAAATTAATATGTATAGATCACATTTCATGTAATTTTCACTCTATACATCTGTATCTTGATCTATGTCATTAATGATATTGGTATTATGATTACTATTGGGACTTGTTACGATCATATACAGTAGCTATGACCTCTTTAGTCCTTTACCAATGAAGTTAATCGGGCAGATTGTTTACAGGGGTATCTTGTACCCATAAAAATTTGATATCAACTAAAGTTTTATTTGTATTTCACATACAACTCACATAT
Source organism: Kaempferia parviflora (assembly GCA_037177295.1). Taxonomy (NCBI): domain Eukaryota; kingdom Viridiplantae; phylum Streptophyta; class Magnoliopsida; order Zingiberales; family Zingiberaceae; genus Kaempferia; species Kaempferia parviflora. The sequence continues at coordinate 12,230 of JBAMIE010178352.1, read as the reverse complement.
AGCCCAAGTGGAAGATTAATGGATTTTATTTTCCATATTAGGTGGACTTATTTGTAAGTTAAACATGCTAATACAATCCGACCCTTCAAAGTGATCTAACTTATGTTTATTGAATTCGGGTTATTGGATGCGGGTTTAATGTGTAGGACCCTTTATCCAATCTGTTATTATCTATGAGCTGATAACAGATTGATTTTCTATATAAATGGGAGGTCCTCAAGGGTTTAGGGTGAGATTATTGACAGAGCTTTTGGTTCCCCATTTGACCTAGAGCTTTTCGGTGCCGTCATCCCCTAAGCCCCTTGGAAGATCTTCCTTGTTTACTTCCGCTCTTTCTTCTTCCTCAAGATCTTTGCGACGACGCTAAAGGATAAGGATAATGGATATTCAATCAGGTTCCTTGTCAATTTTTTTATGTTTATTTGTTATGTCATGTTATACGATGAAACTAGATCTTCTTGTTTTTGTATTTCCTATTCGAATTCTTATTTCAGTTGTCTAGAATTCATGCGACTTAGGTTTTACGAGAACATCTAACAGTCGGATTTTAGAAGTTTCGGCCATACGGTAAGTACGTAGCATATCCTTTGGTGTCTGATCTTCTAACAACTGGTATGCTAAGCAACAGTAGGGGTAGGTGGAGTAAAAAGACAAAGAAACTTCCACTCCTTATATCCAGCCGACCAGCCGGTTTACTCGTCCGGTAAAGTCACCCCTATGGTCGAGCGCCCTTCTTGAGGCCAGATCGATTGGACTGGTAGGCCGGTAGATTTGACCTGCCTAATTGGCTCGGTTAATAGTCTTGGTCGACTCGCTCAGTCAATTGGCTTGATCTATAGCTCTAGTCGGCCCGCTCTAACTGGCTCGTTCGCCCCTCTCAGTCGGTTGATTCAGCCAGCTCGATCGGCCCTCTCAGCCGGTTGGTTTAGCCAACTCGGACGACCCTCTCAGTCGATTGGCTCGATCGACTCACTAGTCAGTTGGTTCAGCCAGCTCAGTCCTCTAACTTGATCTCCCTTAGCTAAGACCACCCCTCATCATCTCCTCGGAGTCTTACCTCATCCACGACGTCAATGGTAAACCTATTGGCTCCATTTGAGCAAACATAGACACTTAAATTATAGTTAATTCAACTTTATCATAATGCAGTGTTCTTTAATTTTGGAACCTGCCAAATAGATAGTTAGGAAGAGAGTAAGTTCTCTGTATCTGACCCCATGTCAAACTTTCTAGAATTATAGGCCATCTTTATAAAAAAATAAGATGAAATTAATATACCAAAGTGATTAAGTTCAATGAATCCATGTCCATGTTGCCCCACCATGCAAATTCTTCAACTAACAATCGAAAATTCTCATAAACAAGATGAAATTAAAAAAATATATAGGCAAAGATTAATCAGTAAGGCAGGATCAATTCATTGTTCATTGTGCATTTTTATTCTCTTCTAAATTTTTGTGGCTATCTCTAGATTCTATAAATCTAGCCAATACATCCTGTTCGTTGACTCAAAACGGAAGCTGGCCGTGTCATCAAACGCCCTATTTATTACCACTCAGTAACGACACGTGTCGAAGGGACGACCATCTTCTTAGAGTTTGACCCAGCCGCCATAGGTCATAAAAACACGTGATATATTAATGCACGGGTCCCGTGATACTTTGGCCAATAGGAAACATCCACGCACGTCACTTGTTTGTCTGTTCTTCTTCCTCGCATATAAAAGGCCGGAGTTCAACGTTCAAATACCGAACACAAAACAGAGCACAAACAGAGTAACGTCTTCTCTTCCGATCTCAATGAGTTCTCTCAATTTTCTCCATTTTCTAGTCTCTCAATCCTCTTTGGAATCGGCGCCGAGCTCAATGGAATCTTTTCGATGCGCTGCCGCCGGAGGAGGGGGTTCCCCGCTTCCCTTCGACATGAACGACGCCGAAGAGATGCTCTTGTTCGACATGCTCATGGAGGACCCGAGCATGTCTTCCTCGTCAGAGACAACGACGAGCGGCGGAGGAAGCCAAGAGATGGAGTCTCAGAGCGCTGAACCGGAGGCCGTGGCCGTGCCGGAGAAGAGCTACCGGGGTGTGCGGAAGCGGCCGTGGGGTAAATTCGCGGCTGAAATCCGGGACTCTACGCGGCAGGGAGTGCGGGTGTGGCTGGGCACCTTCGACAGCGCGGAGGCCGCCGCGCTAGCCTACGACCAGGCCGCATTGGCCCTGCGGGGGGCCGCGGCGGTGCTCAATTTCCCCGCGGAGAGCGTCCGGGAGTCCCTGCAGGGAATGGGGATCGAGCCGACGGACTCGCCGGTGCTGGCCCTCAAGAAGAGACATCGCATCAGGCAGCGGCGGCGGCCGGCGGGGAAGAGGTGCAAGACGAAGGAGTCCGACCCCACCTGCCAAACTGTGGTGGAGTTGGAGGACTTGGGAGCAGAGTACCTGGACGAGCTCCTGAGACTATCAGAGCTCGCATGACGTCATCATATCTATCTATCAAACGATAGGTACTTAATTAGATATCAAATATCAATTGACTTGAGGAAGGAGATCTATGGCGTCATTATGCTTGTAGTGTGGGGATATATAAAAGGAAAAGGGGCATGTAAATACTTTAATCTCAGATCCATTGAACCTTGCTAGCTAACGCTCGGCTTCTCGAAGGGGCAATCTAATTGTGATGTGTTTAGATTTGAGTTAATCAGTTCAGTGAGTTAATCAGTTCAGTTGAGTCATAAAGCCAAATTCGATCTACTGCATTCTCAAAAACGACTAGTGAGAACAGCATAATTACACGACCAATCGTGTTTAGCTCACATCAAAAATAATAATAATAACTGGATATCAAAGTTTCGATCTTTAATCTCTATCTTGTAGCTTCTCTGGCACTCGTCGACGGTCCCAGCGACGGCGCGCCGCCATTTGCAGTTGAAGCTCCATTGGCGACGCGCTGCAGCTGCAGCATCCGCGCGTAGCTTCCTTCCGGATGGTGCTTGAGCAGGTGCGAGTGCGTTCCTTGCTCCACCACCTTCCCATCGTCGATCACTGCGATCACGTGAGCGTTCCTTACCGACGCAAGGCGGTGCGCCACGGCGATGGTGGTTCGTTCCGTCCCCGACCGCTCGAGTGCATCCTGCACGCTCCTCTCCGACTCTGCGTCCAGCGCGCTCGTCGCCTCGTCCAGCAGCAGAATCGGCGCCTTCTTCACTAGCGCCCGTGCCAGAGCGACTCTCTGCCTCTGCCCGCCCGACAGCTGCACCCCTCGCTCCCCGAGCCACGTCCTGTACCCATCGGGCAATGCCGATATGAACTTGTGCGCGTTGGCCAGCGTCGCCGCCTCCACCACCTCCGCCTCCGTCGCCGCCTCCCTCCCGTACGCGATGTTCTCAAAGATGGTCGAAGCAAACAGGCACGGCTCCTGAGGCACCGCCGCGATCACCTGACGCAGCGCCTTCAAGTTGTACTTTTTCATGTCCTTCCCGTCGATGAGCACGCGGCCGGATGTCGGCTCGTAGAACCTCTGGACCAACGAAATGACGGAGCTCTTCCCGCAGCCGCTCGGGCCGACGAGAGCGAGCATCTTTCCGGCGGGGGCACGCAGTGTCAGATCGCAGAGCACAGGCAAGTTCGGGCAGGACGGATAAGCAAAGTCCACGTGCTTGAGCTCGACCTCGCCGCGGATGCAGCCAGGTAAAGGAGCGGCGTCGGGATCATCCGGCTCGATTTCGGTCTGGCGGTCAATCAGCTCGAACACGGATCGGAGGGCGCAGCCGCTCTTGATGAAGTCCGGCGCGAGAGCGAGGGCCTCGGCGACGCCGTGGGCGGAGACCATGAGGATCATGAACACACGAATCGTCTTGGAGAAATCTGAAATCCCATGCTTCACGAGCCATGAAGCGTACCATAAACCGAGGGCGTACGAAGCATACAAGAAGAACTGAGCGACGCCGAATCCACTCCCGGCGACTTGACCTTTCCAGAAGCAGCGAACGAGCGGAGCCTGCAAGTTGGTTGCGAATAGCTGGGTGATCTTTGCTTCTGAATTGAAAGCCGCAACCGTCCGGATGTTGGCCACGGCCTCGCCGGCGATCTGTGTGGCCTTGGTGTGAGCTCCTTCAAGGTCCCCTGAGAAGCCCGTCAAGAACATTTTCTGCACGTACGCACCGAAAACCTCTCAATTTCAACTAATTAAATTCATTAACGAAGTAAAATCAGTACTACCTGAAGAACTGTCGCAACGACCACGATCGGAAAAACAGAGACAAGGACCATGGCTAGCCGCCATTCAAGGATGAATCCGGCAGTGAAGGCCACAAGCAACAGGGAAACATTCTGCACGATGACTGATATGCGATCCCCGATTGCAGATCGCACATTGTGAGCATCCGAGGTCAGCCTACGTGCAATCCTAGCGCTGGCGTTCTCCTCTCTGTCGAACCATGCGATCTCGTTCCGGAGAACAGACGCAAGCATCTTCTCCCGGACACGTTTGGTTAGATTTTCCCCTACCACGTCCCAGAAGAGATGCTGCACGGTGTTGAAGAGCAAAGCTGCGGATGAAACACCAACCATGAGGTAGCAATAATTCCTAATCTCCTGACGCATGTACTTGTAATCCTGAGCATAGTAAGCACTAAGAACCGTGCTAAGGACATAGGCAAAGAAAGCACTCATAGAACCGCACACCACGGAACCGACTGAAGCTATCAATGCGTAGGACCATTCCGGCGAGTTCATCTTCGCAAGACGCAAGAACGAGCTAGCCTGGTCTCGAAATGCAAGATGCTCCATTTGGTGGTTTGTGTCGACTGAGATGCCGAATTCAGAGACATTGAAGTCGGAGAAACGACGGGAATATGGCGATCGGCCATACGATGAGTTCCTGGTAATAATTGGGGAGCTCACTGAATTTCTAGCACTTGAAAGCCTACAAAAATCACTTAACCAAGTCAATCTACAAACTATAACTCATGTAAGTAAGATCGGCTAGCTACCTTGCACTGCTCTTCCTCGCATTGATGAGAGCTGCCTCATGTGCCTGTTCCTGCATGCGAATTAGCTTAGCGTAGAGTCCACTCTGACATTTCGTCATGAGTTCTTCGTGTGTGCCAATCTCTGCGACGGTCCCTTGGTGAAGAACTGCAACGACATCAACCTTGCGGATGGTCGACAGACGGTGGGCAATCACAAGGGTGGTACGACCGATCATGAACCGGTCGAGAGCTTCTTGCACGAGTTTCTCAGACTCAGAATCAAGGGCACTGGTTGCCTCATCTAGTAGAAGAATTGCAGGGTTCTTTAGCATTGCTCTGGCAATAGCAACACGTTGCTTTTGGCCACCAGAGAGCTGCAGCCCTCTTTCTCCAACCTGCATATATTATTCCTATTAATATAGAGTTCATCAGTTTCCCTTCACTAGGAACCAAAGATTAACCATTAGGTTCCTATATCAGCCAAGATCAGAAAAATGGACTCATGGGAATCTCGTCATGTTTATCTCAACAATGGCACATTCTCAGGACATGGGAAGGAACATTAGGCTGCAAGTTGCAATACAAAAGTCTATGTCAGGGACCCAGGCAGCCCAAGATGTACACCGCAAATGCATGTGGTAGGGATACTGAAGGTGCACGAACTTATTCCCAGCAGAGAAGAACGGGACCAGTCAAATGAAGAAAAAAAACATAGATTGAAGTTGAGGGATAATGGAGGTTTCTGCAGAGGAACAGGATACGTACATGGGAATCATAGCCATCTGGTAGCTTCACAATGAAAGAGTGAGCATTTGCAACTCTGGCAGCTTCTTCTACCTCTGCTTGTGTGGCACCTTCCCTGCCAAGGAGAAGATTCTCCTTGATGGTGGTTGCAAAGAGAGCAGGCTCTTGGCTCACAAGCCCAATTTGTTGCCGGAGCCACCTTAGCTTCAGAGATTTGACGTCTTGTCCATCAAGTAGAATTTGTCCTGGGGGACAAATAAGCAAAAGGGATGGTTAGAGCCTCCACAATTGAATCAAACTAATTACTGTTCTTAGTTTACCTGAAGTGGGATCGTAGAATCTTTCGATGAGCGAAACCACAGTGCTCTTCCCGGAGCCGCTGCTTCCAACTAATGCGATGCACTTCCCTGCAGAAACAGTGAGTGAGAAATCCTGGAGTACAGGGACATCGGGCCTGGATGGGTAAGCAAAGTCCACGTTCTTCAACTCCACCAGCCCTGTAATGGCGCCCAACTCGATCCCAGAGTCGTTCTTCCGGTCGATGCTCGGCGTTCGCTCAATCGTTTGGTAAATCTTTGCTGCAGCCACCCTTGCTTTGGCAAATGCTACTACGCTCGGAGCTGATTGCCCAAGAGCTCTGCAAAACATCAGAATTCAGTATAAAAAAGACATCTTGGTTCGGTGTGATTGAACGGGGTCTTCGTCGTACATTCCTCCGATCATGACGGCGAACATGGTGGAGATGGCTAGTCCGCCGTTGGTGTGGTGGTGGCGCACGAGAAACCCTCCGTACCATAGAAGCAAGGCGTAGCAGCAGAAGACTGTGAAGTAGGTCGCGCCCAAGCCAAGGCCTTTGGAGAATCCGCTCCGGTAGCCAATCTTCTGAGCTACTCCGAGCGCGGCGGAGTAGGCTTGGAGGACACTCGACTCGCCGACGAAGGATTGCACGGTCCTTACCTGGGCGAGCGCCTGCTCCGCGATGTTGTTGGCCTGGGAGAGGGCGTCCTGGCTCCTGGACGACAGCTTGGCTAGTGCGGCGGTGTGCACGCCGCCGATGACGGCGATGAGCGGAACGACGGCGAGCGTGACGAGCGCGAGTTGCCACGCCGCCGTGAACCCTACCACAAAGCCGGACACGAAGGTCGCCATGTAGTGGATGAAATTCCCAAGCTGGAAGCAAATTAGGGCAGAACACAATTAGGCCGTCGACCAAGATTGGATGGCGAGCGGGGTCAATACAACCACGGCGGACCTTCTCGCTGATGGCGTCCTGCACCATGACCGCGTCGGCGTTGATGGCGAAGACCACGTCGGAGGTGCGCACTCCGGTGTCGAAGTAGCGGACGTCCTGGTTCAGCGCCGCTTCCAGGTAGATGATCCTCATCTTGGTGGATTGCCGTTCCCCCGTCCACATCCAACACGATATCTCTGTTTAGGGTTACCCCTAATCAATCTTCGATTTGAAACACAAATTAGCAAAAGGCGAACGAACGAACGCTAACCGGCCCAGGAAGACACCCAAATCGCCGCGCCGACAACGAGGAAGTAGAATGCATACTGCAGATAGATCAATCGTAAGGGAAGCTAATCTCTCTGGCCGACAAGTAACAGATTAGGGTTAGGCATGGAGAGCGCACCTTGGCGACCTCGCTGGCCATGGTGCTGGGATCGCCAGTGTTGGATCCGAACGAATTGACCAGATCGGCGAAGAATCGGAGGAATATGGGAAGGGAGCACCCGTGGACGATGGCTCCGACGGTGCCGACGGCCATCAGCGCGCAGTCGAGCCCGTCGGCGAACCGGAACAGCTCGACGAATCCCACCGTCGGAGCCGGCGACTCTGGCTTCTTGTCTTCCTGGCCATCGTTCCCGGCCGATGGAGGTGCCGCTGTCAAGTGCGGCGGAGGTTGGTCCTCCGCCTTGGCATTGGCGGCCCCCATCTCGTAGACAGAGGCAACGGAGCCACCGCCACCGACTCTTTCTACCACTTCGGCGACCAGCAAGTCGCCGCCTTTTGGGTGGGAAGGAGGACGGGGAGGGGACGGGAGGTGGAAGGCCTGGAGCTCAGGTTGGCTCCATTTCTCCACCAACGCCACCCGCTTCATCACCTCCTCCTGCTCAAAAGCCTGCTGCTGTTGTTGCTGCTGCTCCGACATTTCTCAGAAGCTAGTTGTATCCACCTCTCCTCAACCTCTCCCTCTCCCTTTCCCTTTCCCTCTCTCTTTGTTGTTTGGGCGTTTAATCTCCTCCATGGCCATCTTCAACAACCTCGATCTCCCTTGATCGCTTTCGCCATGAACACTCGCCCTCTTGTTGAGCAAGTGTTGACTGGTCAAGACTGGTACGTCCCATACGTCTATTATGCGGAATTAAAACTATGCATGTCACGAACAGAAGCATTCATAATTTGGTAAATATTCACGTGTAGTGTGCGTACATCTTCGTCATTTACTTATCTGTTTAGAGTATATAAATTAACCAGCCATGCGTGGTAGTACGTTAAGCCATAAGGAAGCAGTTGGGATTCTCTAGTCCATAAATTCTTGGATCATTCCTGATCCAGTGCATATTAACCGTTAGATCAGATCATGAATCCGTGTATTGGTCCCTTCTTATCTGATCATTTTTTACCGTATAAATTAACCACTCATGTATCCTACGGTGCAATAGATACGTAAGAGTTTACCAAAGATGCAAAATTTTAAAACTATCAAAAGACTACGTTACTTTAAAATTTAATAAAAGATATATTTTTTTAAGTATTTTATCCATTTTAATCCTCTCTCTGCTAGACTGTTGGACTGATATAATTTAATCTAAAAAATTACAATAGGGCCCGATATAAATAATATCAGACCTAATATGGGTCTGATATCAATAATATCAGGTGTAACGGCCTAGCAGAGAGAGGGTTAAAAAGGAACAATACTTGCTAAAGTACGTCCTTCGATAAATTTCAAAGTAACATAAGTCTTTTGGTAATTTTAAAATTTCACGTACGCTTTTTGGTAAAAACCTGATAGATGACATGGGACATAGGGTATTATCATATTAAATCTCGGAGTCAAAATTTAACACATCTGAATATGTTTTCCCCCGTACCTTGGCTACTTGCACCTTTGGTTAATAGCCCTCACGATTTATATCCTTCATGTTGACCAAGAGACAAGTTAGCGAGTGCGTTGGGGGTAAGTGAATCATCTTTTACCATGTAAATTAACCAGCCATACACTGACACTGGATGTAGACGAGTTAATTTCCTAATTTACTTCCTCCCAATGGTGTGGGACAAACATTAGAGGTTGTCAAGGTGACGGATTTCACATTTTGCAGAATAAATTAACTAACCATGCATGCTCTTCGAGAAGGACGTCTATAAACTTACCTTATAATTTATCTCTATTCATATAATCTAAGGACAGATTGTGAAAGACGTTTAGGGTGAACATAATCACTTTTTAATATAATAAATTAACAAATCAACTACAATTTCTTGAGTAATCTTTCTACAAATGACTATAGAGTCAGCTGTGTGGAACATCCGAAATTACCTTATTATCTTTTATTGTAATAAATTAATACAACGAGGGTATCTAATTGATTAAAGGATGATAAATTTACTATAATAAGATAGGAATCAATTTCAATGAATATATGCTCTTAAAACTATTTTCATTCTCTAACTATTGATGACCAACTATAAATTATTCTGATGATTTAATTTCCTTTGAAAACAACTATAAGTAGCGCATGAGTTGCCTGATAAAATAATACACCTTAAATCTCAAAATTAGTGTCCTTAATTATAAGTTCAGTAAAATATTGTGCAATTATGCAGGAAGAGATTCAGAGCCCGAGCAAGAGTCGGTGTGCATGTTTGGTGAGATTAGGTAAATCAAACAAGAGGCAGGTAGATTCGGGTACCATAATTACTGGTCCCCTTATTTCGGAGCAAAAATTAGGAAAACACGAAAAATGTGATACGAAAATGCAATGGTTATTTGAGATAAATATTTAGATAATATTTTATAGTTTATCAGAATAGTTGATGAAAATTAATGGGGGTTTGGTGCTGTGGTTGTTGGCTAAATAATTAATTTTTGAAATATGCAAAACTATATTTGGATTTTTAAAAATTAATTGAAAATATAAATAGCATTAGGAATTACTGCCATCAATGGCATAGCCAGTAATTGTAATATGTCTAAGTTAAAATTGGCTGAATAGGTCCAAGGATAAAGCAGTTTGGATTATTAGTCCCGAATCCCTACTTCTCTCTTCGTCTCTTTCTTATTTATATTTCGGCATCCACTTTATTTATGTTCATACTTCTCTAATAGACTATCTAACTCATTAGTTTTTATTTGTAGTTAAAGTTTTTCTATTTTTATCTTTTCGAATGAATTCATTATTTTTTTATGTAAATGAGAATGTTTTAGTTAATCGACATTCGATTGTACTATTGATAGAGTGAATTTCATTCTAAGTTTATCATTTGGACATATTAATGAATTAGATAGTCTTTTAAAAAAGTTTAAGTATAAATGAAACAAATAGTGAATTATAGATGAGAGCAAGAACTAAGTCCAAACTAGGGATAAAGACCTCTTTTAATTTGAAAATTCAAAACTAACTTTCAGTTGAGTCCTACAGCTCGGGTAAGTAAATACCTGGGCCGATGACTGTCATGGCAAAAAAACAAATGCTTGTCTTATTGTCTAGCATATTTATAATCCTTAAAAAAACACCTTTATAATAATTAGGACGCAACTATATATAGGATTGGAGTTTAGCTCATTTTTCTGTTCGTTTTCAGCCCATGCTAAAGATAAAGCCAGACAATTTAAGTTCTAGTCTGAAGAATAAATATAATATGTAAATAAAAGGGGAAAAGAAATTCTTGAAGGGCACAATTCCTTTATATCGAATCTGGGCCGGACCGGATTAATGTAGAAGCAGGTACTGCCGACGATAGGTTTAGTCCCACATCGCATATTTCTTTGATCAATGTGGTGTTTTTGTTCTACTTTACATGTTGATTTTGACTGTCATTAGAATTGAACTAAGTTTTGAATCAGTTCTTTGTTCAGATTCGTTTTTCATAAAATAGATATTTTTTAAAAAATACTATTTATTATTTTTAAAATAGATATTGAAAATACAAATCAAATACTATTTTAAAATATATATATATATTTTAAAAATTAAAAATAGGTAAACTATGCATCTTCTAAATTTTTATTGAATTTTTTTTCATATATCATTTATCTTACATTGATTTTTTTTATCTGTGAATATCATTTATCATGCCTTCTTTACTTGACTTCAGATAAATTTTTAACTTTTTATTAAAATGCACAGTCAAATTATGTATTTATCAAAAAGTGTACACCACTTTCAAATTTATCAAAGGGTGCAACAAAAACAGTGAAATTTCTACTTTACCCTTCCCTCACAAAAGGCCCACCGTTAGAATATCAGGCCCAACGTATATATAATATAAACACCTTCTAAATTTTTATTGAATTTTTTTCATATATCATTTATCTTACATTGATTTTTTTTCTCTGTAAATATCATTTATCATGCCTTCTTTACTTGACTTCAGATAAATTTTCAGCTTTTTACTAAAAGGCGCAGTCAAATTGTGTACTTACCAAAAGGCATAGCTAAGTTGTGTATTTACCAAAAAGCACATACCACTTTCAAATTTACCAAAGGGCACAGCAAAAATAATGAAATTCTTGTTTTACCCTTCCCTCACAAAAGGCCAACCGTTAGAATATCAGGCCCAACGTGGACCTGATATTTTTATCAGATCCACGTTGGGCCTGATATTTTCATATCAGGCCCAACAATGGGTCTTTTATGAGGGAGGGGTAAAATAGAAATTTTACTGTTTTTATTGCGCCCTTTAGTAAATTTAAAAGTGGTGTATATCTTTTGATAAATACACAAATTTCACCATCCTTTTTGGTAAAAAACTGATATAAATTTTTCACATAATTGTTCTCGATATGTTTTATGTGATATATTTAATCACATAAAAGATTCTCACTGGATATGACACTGAATAATAATCAGGATAAATCAAAAAAGTATTTACAATCGACAGCCAATTAATTGTTAATTAAGAAAATTTTAATTTGCTGAAGTTAAAATTCCATCCTTAAATGCGTCTCTTTTAAAATTATAAAAACAACATCTTATTGATAATTTTTTTACTTAAAATAGGTCGCTCTGTATCCTCAACCTTAGAGTTTTAAAACAACTCTTTATTGATAAGTGGGGTGTTATTTTGATATATTGTTTTTGCTATATGATAAAAAAGGGTGTAAAAAATAAGTATGAAATCACGAAGAAAAGAAAATATTTTGATTGATATATATATATATTTTTTGAGATTGCTTTATAAATAATGTGAAAAAAGAGGATGAGGTTGAAATATTTTTAAAAAGAAGGGATAATAGGAAATGAGTAAAATATTTGAATGAATTTGGAAGAAAAAAGAAGGATTTCA
>JBAMIE010178345.1:0-13684 GCA_037177295.1 Kaempferia parviflora | reverse complement strand
TTTGGTAGGATCGTACGATTCTACGATCCGATCCTGACCGATCCGATCCTGACCCCAAAACGATCCTGCGTAGGATCGCGATTCTACAAACCATGGTCAGGTCAGCCTGCCCCTCCTTTATGCACTATTCTTTATTTGAGTTAGTAGTCTTGTAATTTATTTTCATCGTGTTAATCTTTAAACGAATTGATGAATATAATGGGATGAATGATTCATCTTTTACCACGGAGGTGTAAGGCCAGATTCTTTAGTCTATATTTATTTGTGAGGGTCATATCAGATCTAGAGAAAACAAAAAAGAAGAGAACCTCGCTGCTGCAATAAATATCTACTTTGTTAAGCACTGTGCTCAGCTCTCGGCTTCCGAAATGGCGTACGCCCGTTCGTCTTTGCCGCTCTTGCCTTTTCTCCGGCCGATCCTCCGCCACTACGCCGTCCCCCAATTCCTAGTCGACGTTCCGAGATCGAAGCTCCGCCGAGCGCCCCATTCGCCTCCGAAGGCGGCCCTGTTCCCGGAGCTGGCGCCGCTGCAGGACTCCCTCCTCCATCTCATCCGGGCTTCTCCGCCCACCTGGAAGTCGGCGGCTTCCAGCAACCTCCTGATATTCGCCGTCGGGTCCCCCATTCTGTTGTCGGGCCTTACGATTCCCGGCTTGGGATCGGCCTTCCTTCTCGGGGTTTTGTCTTGGAGAGCCTTCGGGCCTTCCGGGTTCCTCATTGTAGCGGCCTACTTTGTCATCGTAAGTCTGGATTCTCTTACGATTTTTGGTGTACAATAATTATTTTGGAATCACTAGCTTCCTTCTGGGTTTCCTCCTAGGTTTTGGTCGGGGCGATTTTCGGTGCATCTGTTTTTTTTTTGTATCGTAAATTAGGGCATTTTTTTTTCTCGAGGCCTTTTCCCTGTTCCATAGTTTTGATGTTTGATTGCGAAGATTGCTGATCAAGTTTCATTTCGTCTTAGTATCCATTGCCCATCATTATCAAACGTCAGTTAATCGCATTTCCTCAAGTCATAGGAGCGCTTTTACTGTGTGATGCGCTTTGGTAGTTCAGCGCAGCAGTCTAATGGTTTGTATTCATATTACATGCGAGCACCTGTGATGTCATGCTATAATCAGTGAAGCAGGATTCAAAAACGATTTTTATATATATATATACATTGAAGAAATTTATTCTTCAGTTAACAGCGGAGTGCCGTACCTGCCTTGCTCCTTATATGTTTTTCTGCCTTCTCTTTATCATATTTGGTACACAGGGGACAGCAGCTACAAAGTTGAAAATTACACAAAAAGAGGCTCTTGGCATAGCAGAGAAAAGGAGTGGAAGAAGAGGACCAGGCAGTGTTGTTGGTTCGAGTGCTGCTGCTTGTGTTTGCGCAGTCCTATCAATATTCAATATTGGCGGGCCTGTATCTGCAGCACTTTGGCAACTAGGTTTTGTTGCCAGCTTCTGTACTAAGCTGACCGATACTGTATCCAGTGAGATAGGCAAAGCATATGGAAAAACTACGTAAGTCTATTTGAACAGAAACACATGCACATATTATGATCATAGTAATGATTTTCAATGATGACCAATTAGGATTTGTAAGTTGGTTTTACTCAATTCATAGCTTATTGTCTTTTAATTTTTCAAGTTGCACACCTGTGCTTGCACACACGAATATATTATGATCATATTAGTATGCTGCAATGATGGTCAATTATGGTTTAGTTGGTTTTAGTTTAGTCATAGGCATGTTATATATAGTATTTGAATTTGCAATAGTGCTAATTTTTTCTTAAAAAATTGCACAATTTTAAAAATTATGATCATTTTGCAAGTATATCGTGTTAATGTGCTACAGAAAGAATTGAGTTATTATGAATCCTGAAGAATCCTACTGATGGATTGAGTCTGTAGCTTTCCACACGTCAGAAACTAAATACTGTAAACTAATTTACTATTTTTCATCAATTTTGCTGGGTTGAACTGCAGCTTGTGTCACAAACTGGTTTTCTAAAATTTCCATATATTGTATAGGCATTCCTTTCCCGACTCTATTTCATTTCTGGATTTTTGCATTAATGTACGGTGATTTAACATATATATAAAGGTAGGTATTTTGTTACCTTCCCTTCAGTGTATATCTTGCAAAGTTGGGCATCCCTACTTGCTTATGCGCTCTATATACTATCATATCTTTTATTCACTCAGACCTGCATAGTCAAAGGGAGAAACCAACATATAGGACTCTCGATGCACAAATTGTTTACAAGTTTTTGAACTCGGTTCTTTCAGAACAGGTACTTGGCCACCACATTTAAGGTAGTACCAAGGGGCACAGAAGGAGCTGTAAGTATTGAAGGAACTGTTGCTGGAGCTGTTTCGTCAATTCTTCTGGCTGGGATTGCTTGTTCTTTAGGGCAGGTGCATTTTCATTTTACATAAATTCATCTCAGTATTTACAACCGCCTTGGTACAATTATCAGATCTCTAGAATCTCCGCTTGTCACCATCTGAAAATTGTTCTAGCATGACCTGTAACGCTCCATTTGATTTGAATTCATGTTATATGAAAGAATTCAAAATATTAGCTAGCATTCAAAAGACAAAATGTAGGGGGTCAAATGCTACTACTCTAATTTAACTCTCTCAAAAGTTTAAAACCTTCTCAAATTATGGAATAGTTCATATATTCTTGAATTGAATACTTTTGGAATGGGTGCAACTGCACAAGCATGTGGTCTAGTTGGCAATGTTTGGTGTTCATTTCCTTAAATTTATCATAGTTGTTCATTCATCCTTCTGGAGCTTAATTTAGTAAAGGGCTTGAGTTCATCTATGATAATTTGTTTCTCTCAAGTAAGTATATATCCACACTACTTGCATAGGTAAAAGCATATTTTTATCAATCTTGGTCCTAACCTAAAGGTATACAACAACAACAACAATAGAAAAAATGAATTTGTGAAAAATGTGAAGACAAGGCCAGTCACACCTCAATTTTCTCAAAACTCATTGTTTGTACTTTTCTGGATGACAATTGACGTATCATGATGGTGTCCTAAACCAATTTGTAGTGAAGCAACGGTGGCAGAATGTAAAAATAAAACTTACAAGTGAGATGTGGAAAATGCTAAGGTTTTTTTGCCTCTCTCTGTGCTATTATCCCTTACTTTCCCTACAAAAATGTAATTATACAGTGATATTTTTTATGGATCACCTCTAATAATCATTTATTATTTATTTTTTATTGCCTAGACCCACCGTCACCCTACATCACATATAACACAAGTAGAATGAGAAAGAGGATTATTCATTGTATCTTCTCTACCTCACCCTACTTGTTGAGGGAGAATGATAAATTAAGTCCTTGTCACTCTATTGTGTTTCAAATGCACAATAAGATTCCATCCATTAATTACATCTAAAAGATAAAAAAAAGAGAAGCCTTTCTGAGATGCATGAAGGTCTCTTATCCAACTCCACCTAGTGGAATAAGACTTGATTGTTGTTGTTGTTTGTAGGTCTCTTATAATGAAAAAGTATTCAAGAAGGAAAATTGGAATTCAGAACACATTTTGAACGCTTCAGAGAGATCCATTTTATATGTGTTGTCTATGATTCATTGGACGAATATGAATGACCTGTAGATCCTCATACATCTCTGAATCCAAATTTAAAATATGTTCATTAGTCATCTTCTTATCTTTGACAAATATGACAAATAATAATTTCATTCTAGAACCAATAGAGAACTAGTATGCAACATTTCAACAATTTAAAATACTAAAAAAAATCAGAGGAAAGATAAAATAGATAGAATCTGAAGGTGAGATGGCTGTCTTAAGGTATTTTTTTGGTCTTTTGTATAGGATGATCCAGAACTATACCCCAATATACAATTGGTGATAGCCTTCCAGTTAACAGCAAACTGTGGGAAGCCCTGTTATAGGTTTTAAGAATCTCAAGTAGAAAATAAAATTATAGTAAAATAGTACACTCATCCACATGGTAAATTGATCCCTTTATGTAGTGGATCCTCACATGAAATAAGGGTAAGATAGTTTATCCATTTGGGTAGGATAGATTATAATTAGATAATATTTATCTATTGTTTTGATGAGATTTAAATCATATCTATCCAATTAAATTAATTTAAACATTTTTGAAAACTTGTGGATTCACTTTCTTTATTCATAAGTAAAAAATAAATAATGTGTGTGTGCATTACTGATTTTGACTCTAGCTAATGTCGAGAGTAATTCAGTGTAGCTCTAATAGATGATAAAGAAAGAAAAAAAAATAGTCGAGATGGTATGGCAATGTTCTAAGACGATCAATAGATTTTATAGCGAAAGGTGGTGAACCGATTAGAGTGTAAGGTGTGAAGGGTCGATAATGACAAAAGAAACAATACAGCACATAATGACATTAATTTGGTTATTACTAGTGATATTGCTTTATATAGAGCTCAATAGGAGCAAAAAATTCATGCAGCCAATCCTAAATAGTTAGAACAAACAATGATGATGAAACTAAGATTTAAGTGAGATAGTTCTGCTACAAAATTTCTACACTTATGACAGATTTCTGTGCAAACCAAAGAAATTATTATGAAGAGAAATTCCTAAATGCTTTGCTCGATAAATATTTGAGAAAGGTTGCCAGCCAGCCAGCCATCATGGACTTTGAGGCAAATGTTTAATGAATGGATCCATCAAACTCTGCTCCTTAAATATTTGAATTCAAAAATGAATTATTTTGGTTATTGATTTAAGAAATCCCTTTTTTCTATATACCTTGATAATGCAGGTAGATTTACCAAAAGCTTCTATATGCATTCTGGCATCTCAGATTGCAAACTTTTGTGAGAGCCTAATTGGTGCTACTCTTCAAGACAAAGACAGTTTTCAATGGGTAAGGTGTTAGTAAAATTATAGGCTCCTTATGTTTTCATGTAGTCAGATACTGCTAGCTTAGTGACAGTGTAAACTAATTGAGTTTAACGCGCCTGTTGAGAGTTTATTGAATGTGGAAGGATGTGGCTAGTCCCATCTATGATTTTGCAGCAGATAGATATCATTCCTTTTTTTTTTTACACTCTATTGTGATAAAATCATGATATGAATAATCCCTAGTGCTTTGGTTGTCTTTAGACGATAGCAACTTCCAAATAAACGATCATTAGAAAGGTTTCAGATAGATGATGCTAGAACCAAGTAATAATAGTAGTTCTGAAATGTCACCCTTCATTCACCTTTGATTTCTGAAATGCAATGTTGCTAGGATTTTAAATGCTGAAAAGCAGCTTTTGTGCTAAAACAACCTCTCTTTTCTATTCGCCTTCCTCCAATATATTTTTCTGGGGTCAACTTTAGTACCAAATATGATCATTGGCTAAGTAACAACAGAAGTAGTTCCAAACTAAACTAATATCCTGCACCTGCCCTTTGATTACTACAATGCAATTTGACTTGGATTTCTAGTGTTGAAAAGCAGTTGTACAAGTATATCTCTGTCAACTCATTCTCATCCAATGCATCTTTCTACAATCAATTTCTAAAGAATGGAGGAGATTTGGCAACTTCTTTTGGTTTTCACTGGTTTCAGATTCTACTGAATATGCTGACTATTATTCAAGTTCTTTAATGTTTTCTGCCAGTTTGAAGCTGAGTTATATTGGTTTTTCCCTTCTCATGCAGCTGAGCAACGATATTGTTAACGTTATCAACATCTCTATTGGCAGCATTTTGGCAATGCTGATTCAACTGCTCATTCTGAGGAACTAATCGCATCAGTATAGCTTTGTGCCGCACAGGGTCTGACGTTCTTTCCAACGATATCAAAATTCTGAAATGGAGCGTCTGCCCTAAGCATATAAACTGAGAAAGTGGAGAGGTTTGTATTTTAGAAGCAGGTATCGAAATGTCTGGTAGAACAAGTGACAAAAGTGCATAGGAGTTGAAAGAATTTGGTTATTCTGTCGATCAACACTTCTTTAATGGTTCAATTAATCATTGCAAATTCTCAGGCATTAATGGTTGGCATGTAAGAATTTACACAACACAATCTAAACCTTTTAAGATTTTATTAAATGGCTAAACTTGCATTTATACTAAAGCCATGTAGGTTAATAAGATACAATGCTCTCATGATCTGCCATGAGGGATGGAATCAAAGAGAACAAGCTGGCAAAAAAAATTCTAGACTTTTGCTTTGTTTTCTTTGAAAAAAATAAGGTAGAAAATAGAAGGATTGAATTTCTTTAATTTTTTATATTATTATGTCAATGAACAACTCACCCATACAGCCAGAAGCTTAAATCCAAGTTTATCTTCTTTTTTACAGAAAAGGTGTGTGTGTGTGTGTGTGTGTGTGTGTGTGTGTGTGTGTGTGTGTGTGTGAAAGAATTCGTCCTCCTCCACGGGCTATTTCCGTAAGTTCTTTCACTAACTTTGGTTGGACAAGTATCCTTTTTTCTCAAAAGAATGGATTCTTTTTATTGCCTATTCCTGTCTCCATTGACCAATAAGAAGAGATTGAACCCATCCATCTTCTGTATCTTCTTCAGTAAACACTGTATTCAGAGATAGAGAACTCGTGTTGCTGGTCTGATCAACACTGACACCTTGGCTACACCCTGCCACTGGATTTTGTGCTGCTTCTCTTCCCTCAGTGCAGTGGTGTCACAACATTCCTTCAAGCCTTTTGTTTACTTGTAGTTATGCTAGATGCTACCATTTCATTAAGATAAT
This sequence comes from Kaempferia parviflora, assembly GCA_037177295.1. NCBI lineage: Eukaryota > Viridiplantae > Streptophyta > Magnoliopsida > Zingiberales > Zingiberaceae > Kaempferia > Kaempferia parviflora. Next base: position 6,941 of record JBAMIE010178345.1, on the reverse strand, counting down.
GCTGCCTCTTCCGGTCTGAGTAAACAGGTGCCACAGCTGAGAAGATCGCATGACCCTTGAACCTGACAATGGGTGGGAGAGGATCGAGCTGTACCATATAATTGGGTGGATGCAAGCGCGACAACCGTAGCTGGCCCCAGGTTGGTAGACTCGTCACATCCCTCCCCAGTTCTTTGTCAGATTCAGTAATCACCCTGTGTTCTTTCTGGTCAACAACTCCCTGATCAATCCCTTTACTGCATGTTTCATCCTTTCAATTCATCGCATAAGCAGCTTTCTTTTTCTCTTTCTTTCTTCTCACACATCCATGAATCACACATGATCTCCATGTTTATATTTGAAGTGTTAAGCAGCTCCTGCAGACCTGCTGCACCTGCTAGCCATGAGCCAGCCACCAATCCTGCCTCGCACGAATCAACTGCTGCTACTGTTCATCAACATTGTCGCTGCTGGTATGTCCTCTCCCCTCCTCACTTGTCCAGTTCATAGAAGAAAGTGGATTCCGTGTAGGCTCCTTTTCTTGTCTTCACTCGGACTTCACCTTTTAAAGACAATATTTTTCCCACTCCCTTCTTTCAGTCTGCACCACCATGAACTTTCTTGCTTTGTACGCAGTCCCAGCTGAAGCACCATCCATGAACATCCTCCTCCTCCTTCTTCCTCTCCTCCTCCAGTTCTCCCTTCCATGCACGTCCACCTCCATGGATCCCCAAGAGATGGAGACTCTATTCCATGTCATGGAGACCATGTCCTCTGACAGAGACTGGAGGTCCTCCAACCCTGACCCATGCAGCTCCCCTTGGCCAGGCATCGAGTGCAAGCCAAGCTCATCTGCCGATTCCAACCAACAACTCCTCCATGTCACGAGGCTGGCTTTTGGAGTTTCACCCAATCCGACCTGCAAACCCACTGCCGTTTTCCCAGCCCAAGTCTTTGCTCTCCCTCGCCTCCAGTCCCTCTTCTTCCTCAACTGCTTCAACGCCACTAAGACCTCCCTCTCCATTGCCGCTGACCAAAAGGCTTACGATTCCCTGGAGCAGCTGAGCTTGAAGTCAAACCCATCTCTTGTTGGCGCAATCCCATTTGAAATCTCTTCGCTGAATTCTCTGCAAGTCCTCACCCTGTCTCAGAACCACCTCACTGGAAGAATCCCTGATAGCATCTCCCAATTGGCCTCTCTCATCCATCTCGACCTCAGCTACAATGCTTTGACCTCCAGCATTCCACCCCAAATAGGCCAGCTCAAGAAACTAATCAACCTTGATCTCAGCTACAACTCCCTCTCCGGCCGCGTTCCACAGTCGGTTGGCCAAATGGTGCTCCTCCAAAAGCTTGACTTGAGCTCGAATGACTTAACCGGCCGCATACCGGAGACCATCGGAAGCCTCACCTCGCTTGAGTTTCTAGCTCTCAGCAACAACAAACTGAACGGTGAGTTACCAAACGGGATGGCTGGGCTACTGAGCATACAGTACTTGATCATGGAGGACAACCCGATGTTCGTCCCGCTGCCGGCCGTGCTCGGGCGGCTGGACAAGCTCCAGGAGCTGCGGCTGGGGAACTCAGGCTACTCGGGGGAGATCCCGGAGAGCTTCGCCCGGCTCACCAACCTGACAAGTCTGTCGTTGGAGAGGAACCGACTGTCGGGCAAGATCCCCGCCGGTTTTTCGGGCCTTGGGAGGATCTACCACTTGAACCTGAGCTGGAATTTGCTGAGTGGAGTGGTGCCCTTTGGTGGTGGGTTTCTCCGACGGTTGGGGAGGAACTTGGATTTGAGTGGCAATTCTGGACTCTGCCTCAATGCCTCCGACCGGGGAATGCAGAGCGTCGACGTTGGAGTCAAATTGTGCGAAGACGGTGGAAGACCAACTGAAGCAGCATCAATGGAGAAAGGTTTGGGGAGTTCTTCAGGTGGAAAACAACTCTGGTTATTGCTTAGATTTCATTGTTATCAGTTAATCTTGGGCTGGCTAACTGTCTGGTGTTCCGGTGCAAAAATTTAGGTCTCCTCGAAAGACTTTAATCTTCTTTTATCTCCATGTCTGAGCTCTAAACCTAAATCAACTCAAATTCAGAAATTTCAGTTTATGTGGTTACGGTTTGGTTTTGATATTCAAATTGAATTGTTAAAGTTCTAAACAGAGGTGCGGATCTATGAAACTGAATTAGGACATCTATATTGGTGGGTATTATACATGTCATATACATGTTATATTAATACTTTCATTCACGTATGAACGTTATATTAACATATTCATTTTCACAACTTTATTTTAGCACTAACATTTATTATTTTTATTAAAATTGTTGTTAATAGCCCTTGTATAAGTATGGATCTACTAGCTATTTATTTTTTTATTTTAATCTCATCAAAAATATAGCATAAAATTAATTTTATTTATTGATTTCTAATTTTATTTGTTTATTTATAGATTTTTTTATATAAATAAAATTTTTGTTTTTGAATAGACAAATAATATATTATAACGTGTACATGAATATAGATGCTCTGTAGTATATGCTAATTTAATAATTCAATTTTTAATTTTAATAAATTAATGATTTTGGATTTTTTTTTTATTCGGGTTGAAATCTTACCAATTTTGTTAAGCGTTGGGATTTTATTGGATTCTCTACTTTAACTAGTAGGAAATTCTTAGGATGGAACATGTCGTGGTGGTCCCCAATTAATGCTTCCTTGATCAATCAATGTGCTACTCACTGACTGGCCTCGTGACCTGAGGGAACATCAAAGACTGAATTTATTAAGGAAAATTTATTTCAACTTTTATCGAAGGTGATAAAAGTATATGAAAATAATATTTTTCTTAGTTTTGTTTTGGATGTATTAATTAAAAGGTAGATATTTTTTATCGAGAGGTTTACCGTTAATATATAGAATAATCAAAGGAATTGCAATTATGTACTATGTTAATTTCGAAAGCATGAGTTTACCTTTATGAACAAAGTATTCAATTTAGCTTAGCATTGAAATGACTCTACAGAGACGACAAAGACTACAGAGGTGGCAGTCAACACAATATTGTAATGCTTACGAGATTTACGACTGATGAAAAACTTCTATAATCGAACGGGTCATCTCAAGGAATAATTGAATCGTAAGAAATGAAACCTGGAGCAGCTTAATAAGTCTTAACTAAAACAATAAACCCTAGAAACTCCTAATCATATGCCCTAGTGCATCTCCTCGAGGAGGTCTCATCTACAAGAGATCTACGGACACAAGAGCTTTGCTTGTTGTCGGCTTAAGTTTAAAGATATAGGCATCTTGCCTCACTTAACCAAACACAATCCAAATCTTGCCTCACTTAAGATATAGGCTTAAGTTTAACACAAGCCACCGACGACGCTTAGAAGGATGTTTAACACCAGAAAGATAAACTTATGATCGAGTATAGGAGATTATCATCATTAAAACGACAGCATAAACAAGATTTCAGTAACATAAAAGAGCAGCTGAAACACTTGTGTACTACTAGTCATTTTGTTTAAACACACAAATTCAGTTCTCAGTGAATAGATATATCAGATTTTGCTCTGGAACAATCTCTTCGTTTTTTTGAAAGAGAAGCAAAGAGGCTGAAGGTAAGAGACTAAAACCTTACCTTTCGAATCCCCTAAGAATGTTAACAATCTCTAAGAACACTGGATGAATAAAAGATCTTTCCTTCAAAATTGACATAAGCAGTGGGAAAGTGTGATTCACCATTGTCGTTCAAGCAATCGATTTAATTTTCGAACATCCAAGAGTAAGCTCCAATTCATCGGATGCGCAGACCTCATGGATCCTCTCCCCCTCCCATGCTTTCACCAATGTAACGGCTGTAGGAGCAGCATTGCTGCTGCAACCGAATGCAAAATCATCCGAAGCGCCATTGGATGTCTGAGCATCACCATGGTTGTTCCCACCGTGAACCGGAGAGCATGTCCCACTCTGTCCTGGAGTCCACATTCTAGAGCCACTAGCTTCGTTGCAAAAACCAAAAGGATTAGGTGATACAAGGGTGAATGTGGGTGAAGAAGGGCCACCAGAAGGCAGCCGTAAACCAGCAAGCCTGGAAGAATCAGGAGTAGCCCAGGGACCAGGGCTAGGCGGCATGGAGGATGGTAAGTAAATATGGTTGAAGCCGGCCCAAGGTGGCAGGCTATTTAACTCATTCCAATCCCTTTTGATGCGTGGGGATTGCACCGACGGAGAGCTCAGTGGAGGCGATACAGGTGCACTTATGGATCCCCCATGCATGTATAGATGAGGGAGGTTTGTAAGCCATGGAGCCAGAGAGTTGCCTCGAACATCGCTAGTATTCTTGCCATTCGTGATCAAAGTTGATGATGCAGGACTTGCCAAGGTTGATGAAGCTGGGCTGGGATTATAGGATACACTAGGACTTGGCTGGTAAGATGAACAAGGGCTTGGGGAAGCCGATGGTCTGACAATCTCCATGGATTTGACTGGTTTGTTTCCCTGCACATTCAAACATGTTTTAATTTCAATCTGGATTTGCTTTCAATCAACATAAGGGAAACTTGTAATATTCTGCAGTACAACATTTGAAAGAATTATTCAGGCTATCATTGCCAATTGACAATTTTTGTGAAATGTTCTTAGTCTATCTCATAAAAAGATGAGCTTTTGAATTCAGATCAGTAAACAAACAAAAGATTCAAACCTTCAACTCTATGGAAGCAACTAGACATAGATAAATCAATGTGACTAGGTATTGAAATATCAATCTTCAGTTAACAAACAAAAAGTAGAGTTGAACTCTGGTAAGATTATAATGTTGACAAGTTGAATAAGCCTCCTATCTTGACTAAATTGAGTTCTAGAACCTCTGTTACTAGCACAGCCGGCTAGGAATCATCATGAGGAGACCAACACAATTACCCTTCTTTTCAAAGCTTATGACTTTGACCGCTTAGGTTAATACCAATTGGCCCCAAACAAAAACAACAAGCAAATGCAGTTGTCAAACATTCTCATGGAACCCCACAGAAAGATGCATGGAAGGAACAAAGTAGGATATCTCAATTCTCAAAATGTGTAAGCCTGCCCTTCTCATCGTCTACTTGTCCATGGAATTTACTGCAACTTGCCATGGCGATGGCGCGTTGACTTGGACAAGAGGATGAGTGAGGGCGAACGCCGTGTCCATAACCGACCGGATCTGGACGGCGGCGACGAAGGTGCATTTCGGTGGCATCGGACCGTGGAAGGCTGGCGTGGATTGCGTGAGGCGTGACGAAGCTCCCCAGAGAGAGGGAGAAAAAAGGATCTTTGGAAAACAAAAATGGCATTGCAATGGAAGAGCAAATAACGAGGTTAATTGTGTGAAAACAAATGCGGGAAACATTTGGGGGAGAAGAATCGAACGATCCCGGCCTTCGGTCAAAGTGATGGACCGAGACTGCGTCGCGTGGACCTCCCGCGGTAGGCGTTGAATGGGGGCCAGTCGCTAACTTGCGCCGCGGCAGCACAGGCAGCGGCGAGCTGAGGTAGCTCCGCCACGAGGACGGCAGCGGTCTCGCGCCGTGGCACGCGATTTTTTTTCTTCTTTCTAATTGATAGGTTTGAAGTCAAACGACGGAGGAGGAGGCGGGGGAGAGAGAGAGGGCGGGGGAGAGAGAGAGGGGGTGGGGGGGAGCGACGGAGGTGATGGTTGTTTGTTTACCTTGCGGTAGGTGGTGCCGTCCTCCTCGACGGTCCACCCGGCCTCCTCGCAGAGGGCCTTCAGCACGGCATTGTTGTCGCAGTGCTTGGGTAGACTGTAGTTGCCGTACGCCCTGAGGCCAGCGTAGATCTTCGCCGCGATCGCCCGCCGCCTCCTCTCCCGCCGCATGTTGTTCTCCCGCTCCCTCCACGTCGCCATCCTCGCCCCCGACGTCATCTCCTCCAGCGACACGGTCAACTCCTCCCTCCGCAGCCGCCCCTCGCCGAGCAAAATCCACAGATCCGGCGAGGAAAATCGCCCCGGGAAGAACAAGACGAAGCAATCACTAGAAATTTGGGGACGAAGCTCGAATAAAACGGGAACACGCAACATTAATGCCCACAGAACCCATAATATTTACGCAAATGCCACCGGCGAACACGGGTCGTCCACGTGACCCCCCCTCCTCCCTCGTGCTGCTGGCTCGCGAGACGCGTGAACGGGGTCATGCTATTTGGATGTCGCGTCGAGTAGCGACAAAAGACACGAATTCCTCATGAGGTCGTAACCTGAAGGGCATTTTAAGGATAATAAATATTTTTCGGCAATTTACACTAGTACTGTTTCAGTCGTTTTCCGTTCTATCTCGATAAATTTGCCTTTTCTTTTTCACTTACATTTTTCTCTCTTTCTCTCCTCCCTTCAATACATATCCTTCCATCTTTTCCCTCTTTTTTTCTACCTATAATATTTAAGATTTAACTAATTTATCTGATAATATTTTAATACTTCAGTAAATAGTACAGTTGGACTCTTACAGTAACTTAAACATGTTTGATTGAACCATTTTAAGTCTTATAGACTTCTTAAACGGTAAAAAGTCTAACAGTTTTATTTATTCTCAAAAAATATTTAAATATTAATGGAACAATCAACTAAAAAATCTCGACTTAGGCCTGATATAGATTATATCAAGCTCGACATAAACCTGATATAAAATTATATCACAATCATAAATCACAATAATATGCTGCCTAACGTAGGGTGATATAATGATACTGATATAAACTCACTCATGGACTTGTGTAAAGCAAAAATAAACATTCAAAATAGTGGCTAATCACAATAAGAAAATTTACAGGGTGGAGTAGGAACAGGAAAACCAAATGTAATTGTAATGACGGAAATATGAAATCATACGTTATACAAAAAAAAATCATTAACCCAACACTCTCTCCAAATAAATAGTACAATCAACTAAAGATTACG
>JBAMIE010178338.1:0-13685 GCA_037177295.1 Kaempferia parviflora | reverse complement strand
GTCCATTATAATTTATGACCAACATCAACTGATGACTGGAATGTCATTACAAAATAATATTTTGTTAGCTAAATAAAGAATTATCTGTATGGAAATATTATTTTTATATGATTAGGAAGATTAAGGCAAACCATTAAAAAAAAATTCCAGCTAGAACTTTATGTCGTAGCTGGTTTGTAAATAACAGCTAAACGATGTAGCTGGTTTTTTTGAAACCAGCACAACATTGTAGCTGGTTTGTAAAAATCAGCTAAACGATGTAGCTGGTTTTTTGTAAACCAGCACCACGTTGTAGCTGGTTTGCAAAAATCAGCTACAATGTGACCATTTGTTAAAATCTGTTCAGAGGACTTACCTTCTTTGCTAAATACTAGTACGATGGTGCTGGTTTTTATAATTCACCGCCTATAGATTCCATTAACAAAAACACCCAACATACTTTTGAAACTCCGGTCGAAAGCGCCATTAAGAAACAAATAGAGAAACCAACAGAGAAGAGGAGGGAGTTGAACAGTACACTTTGGACGCTCATCGAAGAAAGTGGACAAGGAGGAATGTTGAGTTTTGAGAGAGGCAGGATGAGAGACAACGAGGGTTTAGGGCTTGGCTTTTGAAATGAGGGATGTTGCGCGAGCTGATCGTCGGAGATGATCAGGGAAGAGGGTTTTTTAGTTTTGAAAGGAGGGATGTTCGGCGAAGAGAGAAGCGGGATGTGCGAAGGAGCAAGATTAGGGATTTTTTTAGTTTTGAAAAAAGGGAGAGAGGTGAGGTCCGCGAAGAGAGATAGCGCAATTTTACTGCGCACGCGTTTAAAGCGAAGAAGACGGTGTTAGAATTTTTTGTCCGAGTCAGCGCGACACATCGATCGTCGCCCACGGTCGCTCACATAAAAGTGAACAGAGTAAAATTTCTGTATATATATATATATATATATACACACACACATAGAAGGCTTCTCGTGTCAGCCTGTAATCAAGGCTTCATAAAATGATGGTTTTACGAGTATATAAACATAAGAAATTTCTAAATTTATATTATTTTGCATGGTTAATAATTGATGCGAAAGAGACGAGATGGAGAATTCTTTGATATACAAGAGAGTATTCACGACCTGGATTATACTGACGAACATAAAAGATTTTGCTAAGAGTTGTCGGCACTTGTAGGTTATTTCATTTTCTCAATGTCCAAGATTTAGAGTCTTGATTCCCTTGAGTGCTTAGGGGATAGATCTCTTCTGAAAGTATGTCTTGGCTCCACAGAAATTGTTTGCACATTTCTTTGACCATTTGAAAGTTTACTAAAAGTCCCCAAGATGACCTCAGCAATTTGACTCTTGGATTGATCCACGTCTGAGGCAACCATATTTCTGCTACCAGAAACAGCAGCTCCCCTTGAGCACTTGTTTGGCCGTCCCAAAGAAATTGAACTGGAAAACTAATATGTATACATTCAAGCTCAGAAATTACATTGTGTAAAGAAAAATAAAAGGCCGTATGAGAAACCATCTATATTCTACTAAGAAATTAACAAATTTACAAGTATTGTCCTTGCAATTATAACGTCAGTAACAGATTAAACAGGATAAACTTGCATAATCAGAAAAATGAAGTTGTAGACATAAACCTCAATAAATATGTAAACTGGAGTTCGTCTTGATTCCTAAATATTTGCAAACAATTCTGAAATTGTATAGGCGGGTCACTGGAAGCACTTCAAGAATTTCAACCATTGTAAATTTATTTAAGATCCTAATCTTAAAGACTTAAACAATGGTCAATTTAAAAGTGAAAGCAAAAAACCATGACTCTTGGCAATCCCCAAGATGACTCTTGTAGAATATTACTCATACAAGATATTCATGTTAACTGAGTGGCAAATCCAGCCCACAAGGAGCTTTAGTCGAGTCAAACTAAGTGATAAAGTACTATCATCCAATAATTACATTCAGCAGTTCAAGCATTAGGCAATACTTGCAAGAGGTTAGAAATCCTCCTGTGCTGCCTGTTCTCCTCCACGTCAAGTGTGTTGGTGTAATTATGCCCTAAGTGATCAAGTTCGACAATGGTTTTGATGTGTTATGCAAGGGTTTTGAGATATATTTACTTATGTATTTGATGTGTGTTGACTTGTTTAAGGGGGTTGACAGGAAGAACACAACTTATGGAGAATCACCTGGTGAACCCTGAGCAAAATTATGATATTATTTGAGCTTCCTTGTACTATTTCATAGCCCATATTATTGTCTTGTTTGTCTTTATTTGTATCCATCTTATGACAAGACTCGTGTAAGAAGTTTTATCACCTCAAAAAGAATACAAAGAGAAAAGATAGCGAGTTAAATTTGAGTTAACTCACCGAAGAGTCATAGGTTGTGGAATAGAAACGAGAATTCCAAACCTCAATATATCAGTTGCATTGCATTTTATGTTTCTTATTACCAATTCGACTAAGTGCCACTAGTAAGAGTAAAGAAATATATCATGTTTTATTTATCAATTTTATAAATTGTTTGTAATTGTGTCATTTTCTGCATATGAAGTCACAAGCATATGCAGAGTTGCATTAAAACTGACAACAGTAGTAATTGATTTTGTAATTCTTTTTGTATAATTTAACAAGAAAAAAAATTAAAATCTCTCTCTATTTCCTAGGTTGCCTCCACTATTATTATTCATCACTATAATATTACACTTTTAACCATGTAATATGTCATACTTATTATTGGACTTCTAGTATTTACATTTAGGACTCTGAGACTCCCAGACAAACAAGCTCAAAAATATTATAAAAATTCAACTTGTTATGGAAATGCTCAATCTTATAATTGCTTAAGAGCATGTTTAACAAATGTACTAGTGCATCATTATATCTTATTAATGATGTGAAAAGGTTATTTGATTGTACAGTCTTTCTTATAAAGAGATAATCATAAATTTTCGCCTTGTCAACGTAAGTATACCCAATCTAAAGGAAACTTAAATCCTAATACTGAAAAACTTTCATGGTCATTCTCATTAATCTTATTTAGTATACCTAGACCTACCCACAGGCCAAGTCTATAATCATAACCAGGTCAACAGGCTCGTTACCTGTTGACCCGATTTAATGGATAGGGATCACAACCAGCCCATCTAGAGACCGGCCCATTATGGTTTTGACCCATAATGAACCATTGAACCAGTGGTTAATCGTCAATTCACTATTGGTTGACTGATATTTTTATAAATTATTTTTTAACTAGTTTAGATTTTTTCAATCAATGAAATGAAAGTCTTTCATTTAATAATATTCATAACATTTTAATGTTTTTAATGGTGTGATTAAATATAAACCAACCCATTTGCTTTAAATTTTCCAATGCAGGGCTATTCTACCTTTTTTGAAACTAATTTTTCAACCTACTTGTCTTGAATTTTCTAATATGAAGCTATTTCACCTTTAACTCGTTCAATTTATTAATCTCATATAGCTCTCTTAATAGGTCACTCATTAACCTTATTCTATTTTTTTTATTGAGTTTATAGAGATCAATTAACTTGTATACTATGTTTAATAATAATAATTTGTCAAGAGATATAATTTGCTCAATTGAACATACAAAATTAATCAATTGACATAATTTGTGTGATATATATGCCTCATTACACTAAAATATAACAATATTAATGTTAGATAAAAACCCATTAGTATCAAATGCAAGGCAAGTGGTCTATAATACATTATTAGAATAAGAGTGAAGACAATTATAAAAAAATGATATTTAAGAGGCAGAACTTGAGAATTATTTGATGTTTTCCTTTAATTTTAGAGAAACAAAGAGCAAACCAGATTTCGATATTTTACGATAGTGGTCACAAAAGACCCAAAGTTATCCCATCTACTCTATCATAGCAAGGAGATTCTAGCTTGTCCAATATCAACCAATGTTGCAGAACAAACATTTAGTTCTACATGTAATATCTTAGATAAAAGACAAATCTACGGCTGCCGACTCTTTAAAAGCTCAGTGCTACTTGAATATTAGACGAGCTACAAAAAAATACAAAGAATGTAATTTTTAAAGAACGAAGTAGAAGATTTTAATATCAAAGGAACTATCACTGCGGGAACAGGAAATAGAAATGGAAGTGAGTAAACAACACCACTTCCTAAAGTAATAAAGGTGAAAAAGTAAATTAACTACATGGGCTTTCAGTCCCTTGTATCCTAAGGGGGGATACATAGGCAACTTAAATATTTAAATAAGTTAAAACTTTTTTTTATTTTTTTTCCAAGTTTATATTTTTTTAAATATTTTAAAAAAATATAAAATATAAATAATAATGTTGAATCATCTCGAATGGTGAACCAAAATCGTGAACCATATCTGCCTTTGAAGGTTAATGTTAAGGGTCGAGATTTTTCGAACGTCGAATTAGCAGTTCTGAATCATTGAACTGTCAATTTTGAATCATCTATGGTCATACACAAAGATCTAAAAGTAACCTAGATCAAGATCTTTCATGGGCATTCTTTAACTCCGATTGAATTTTTAAGGGTTCCAAATGATCATGAAATGAAATCTCAAGAAACAAATTATTCATTCTCACTACTAATATTTTAATAATTTAGTTTCAATTATACCTTCCAAAATATATATATGGCTTCCCTTGTCAGTTTGAAATTTGAGCATATAGTAGTGATTATCTTAGTTCCCAATATACTAGTTTCCTCGAAGAGCTTAATACCATATTTCTGTTGAATTAATACTAAACAAGCAGCTTCATCCTAAGAAAATATCTCATGGCACCTAGATCCTTGGTGTAAAAGTTTTGATAAAGATTTAGCCTCAACATCAATACGACATAATCATCAAATGTAATTATATCATCCACCTAGATAATAAGGAGAATATACTTCCCATATGATGAAGTATCTAGTCTGATCACAATAAACGGAAGGAAAACAAAACATAGATCTTACTCAATGGAACTATTTTAGACTATCAGTAATGACCATTATCTGTCAAAGCAACAATCTTGGAAGGTTATGTAGTGGCCGGCTCGATTTCCTGATTTACCTCTCTATGGGGCCGACCGTGTGGGGCGCCCGGATCAGTACAGAAACAATCTTGGAAGGTTGCTCTATATATACTAATTTTTGTGAGATCACTATGGGGAAGGCAATCTTCAATCCATCTAGTGAAAATGCCATAAAAGTATAGCTACTAAGCTAAGAAATAGTTGAACTAATGCAATCTTAATCATAAGCGAAAAGGTGTTCAAGTAATCCACTCTATTGACCCAAGTGTATCCCTTAGCTACCGATCGAACCTTCAATTGATTAACAATGCTAGTAGGTGATATCTTTAGTGAACATTCATTTGCAACTATGGACTTATCAAGAGGAAGAGATGTCACCTCCGGCATAACATTAAAGTGACATGCACATCTTGGATTATAATGTGTTTCCATAAATACGAGAGTTTCTCTAATATAGTCTTAGAAATAGTGAATGGAGGCAAAGAAGAAATGAAGGCAAATAGATAGTAGCAATGTAGTAAGTAAAGGTAGAATTACAAGTATTTTTTTCAAAGAGTGATTCAAATTAGAGTTTCAAACTTGAACATAACGGGTGTTGAAAGAGAAATAGAATCTCATGGATATCTATTATAGCTCCTACATAGTTATTTAAGGTGTGCTGCGGCGTCTAAAAGCGCAAAAGTGTTGTGGAGCTGAGGAGTAATGCACAAGGTGAGACGCACGCCTTAACAAAGAAAGGTGCTCTAGATATAAATTTATATAATTCAAACATATATCGGGAATTTCAACTAAAATATTTTACTAACAAAACTATAGTGGATAAAATATTAAACAATAATGTAAATATAAAATTCATTAGTAAATGAATACTTTATACACATAATTCAAATTTTATCTAAATCTTCATCATATTTCTCAATCATCATTTTCATCATCACTTTGAGATATATATAGTTGAATCTTCATCGGTATTGTAAGACCAAATGCCTTAAGCGCGCTTAGTGCCTCTCATAAGGCACGACAAAGCGCAAGAGGCTAGCCTAGCTGCGCCTAAGAGTATTGAGGCGAGCGCTTTTAATAACTATGGCTCCTACATAATGAAGGGTATAGTGTTGACGATCCTATATAAAAAATAATACAATGGACAAAGATGTAGAAACTAGTACACCTCTACCACAATCTCAAAAGTAAATAAGGTATCTGAAAATAATAGAGTCAATTATACCAGTGAAGACAAATTCATAGAACACAAGAGTAATTATGATGACTCTTCTACAAGAGTAAAACATATGCACTTAACTACTGTAATGATATATCTATACTAAGAGTTGCAAACTGGTCAAAAGAAATACATCCAAATACCTTAAGCAAGAAATAGATAAGATCACTCATAAATAATAAAGGTAACTAGACCATAGATAATTGAAGCCTTAGTTTTGATGGAGTTGGGAGCAACAATTTGACTAGAAAGAAGAGCTACAAGGTTGTGTATAGTTTGAGCCCAAGAAGACCTTTAGCACAATTAAGCTCGCAAGTATAGGGACTCATAAGTGGTAGAACCGTCAATTTGGGTTGGCTCATCGGGTTAGCGCGCGGCTCCAAACAATTTAAGCGGGTTTTTTGATATTTTATCAACTCATTTAAAAGATGGCTAAACGGGCAGCTACGTGGGTTGCGAGTACCCGTGGAGGGCTCGAGTAGAAGAAAAAAATATTCAATATTTAAAACCAAAGTAGAAAATTCAATGAGCTCGTAAGCTGGCTGCTTAATCTGCAACCCAAACTTAAAAATTCCAACATTTTCTACTTTTTTTTTTGGCTCAGCCCACCAAATCTGCAACCCACCTTAGGTTGGGTTGGGAACTTCTCAGCCCGCAGGACTAGCGGGTCGGCCCGCCCCGGCCCATTAGATGATGGAATTTTGGTGGGCCAGCCCAACCCACCACGGCTTACCTCTCTGACAGCTCTAATCTGTTGGGGTTGCAATGTTGCAGACAAAGTCCCACGTTGGAAATACATAGAAAAGACCATGGGTTTTAAAAAAAAAGATATCTCCATTGGTACGAGGTATTTTGGTAGAGTCCAAAAGTAAAACCATAAGGGCTTAGATCCAAAATGAACAATATCATACCATTATAGAGATATATAAATTCTTTTGAACCGAACGATTGATATTATAGCCCGGACTGTGAGAAGGTCTAACCGCCGACTGTGCAAAAGAGTTATGGTCTAATTGAGCCATGTGAGTAAAATATTGAGCTCGAACAAAGAAAGTAGGGGATCCTGTATCCGGATCAAGAGGACCAGACACCAAGCAAAGAAGCCCTAGTAGGTCAGTGGACCGAGGGGCAGGAAGACTTGGTGGGTCGAGGATCGAACATCAAATGGATAGACTTTCCGCTTGAGGAGACCCTGTGGTCCTTCGTTTGAAGAGGGGGGATTGTCGAGATTGTAAGTTTGCATACAAAGTCCCATATTGAAAATACATGAAAAAGATCATGGGTTTAAAAGAAAAATATATCTCCATTAGTACGAGGCAAACTATAAGGGCTAAAGCCTAAAATAGATAATATCATACCATTGTGGAGATATGTGAATTCTTTTGAACCCAACATAATCAGTGGGTTGTTTCTAGAAGGGGACTGACAACAACACACTAGAAAATGCAATAGTGCATTGCGTCGTGGATATCAATTTCCCAAAGATAGAAGCCTAAGTCACCATCATTGTCGGGGACAACATTACTAAGGAAAGAGACAACAAAGCTAACATCTTCAGTGCCACAGTGTTGATCGGCTCTGGGTTTGAGATGCCACACAAGACAAGTTCACAACATTCCATAGACAAGAAGATTCAGCATGAGATTGTCAAGCAAGGAGATCATCTCTCATACCATGTATATGTCACTCATTGCTAGTATATTGGCACTTAAATCCCTATAACAAATGATGTATATAATTAGGTCCCTATTATTTATATTAACATCCCTAAAAATTTCTAATTCAAAACTTTCTTACTATTGTTTTCCTTTTGTGTTGTTGGAGCTAATAAAACCTAGATACTTAAAAATACAAGATAGTATGGCTAAAAGAATACTTCGGAATACAGCTTTAGTTACTAAATGAAGCAAGAATAAAAAGAATAAATAAAACATCAAAATCACCGGTGCATCCTTACTGACAAATGGATCATTAGCTAGTGGAGCATTCTGATTTGCCAAGTTGCTAACATTTGCAGTTGGAGGTGTGAATTCTACACAATGAGAAGGATCTACTTCAAACAAATCACTTGCCCGCCATTCCTCACAACCTGGAAGAATAGCTAAATTGTTCTTTAATATGCTAAATGATTAAAGGGCATGTTAATGAATTTTGCAAGTGATGAGGAACGATTTAGTTATCAAATGAAAGTTATATTACATATGATAATAAAAGACCATGACAACAGAAAATTAAAGAGACTAAAGCTAGATTCAAGTAAGAAATGGTATGGGTTTATCCGCATCAAAATGATAAGAGCTAAGGCAATTAAGAGTGAGATTTTGTATCACATATTTAAGTGTGTGCATTAGTAATATTTTTGTTCAAATGTGTGTATCCTTCAAAGACGATGGAGAAAGCATGTGACAGTAAATACAAAGAGGCAGATACGGGCAGGCACACAGACATGCACGCATACTATTTTTACGTTTACATGTGTCAGTATATTGACATGAGCATACATTTGACCTGTCAACTGTAACTCAAGTATAAATATCAGATATACACAGTAGGAACCTAGATAAGCAGTTAAGTGGGAACTCATACTCGAGAGCACATAGGTTTCTTAAACATCAGTCTCTTATAGTGTCAAAATTGGTGCCGCGGTTAAAGTAAAGAATCAAAAGCATGAGAGTTACCTGACTGCCTAACATTAGTGAAAGGAGGAACCATGTCAGACCTTGAACCAGCACCAAGACCCTAGATAGTAGAAATGATTATCACTTATCCGGTCAATTTGGTAAAACAAAATAACCAACAATATCATTGAATGCACTGACAATAGCGCGTGGGGGGGCACCAATTATTTCTGACTGCCGTTGATACTTCAATATAGTCCAATCAAATACATAATCAAACTGAAAACCTGCATTTATCATTATATACAAATAATTACAATTCCACTTGATTTCTAAGCATTTACATCTTGATTAGTCATGACATTCTACTATCAAGAAATAATTACAAAGTTTGACAAAAATGGAAAGGAAACGAACCTTCACGAAAAAAAAGTTCACGAAACAATTTCTTAATATATGCATAATCAGGCTTATCATCAAATTGCAATGAGCGACAATAATGGAAGTATGAAGCAAACTCGAAAGGAAATCCCCTACACAAAGCCTAACAGTATATGTTCAGTTATAATAGGTGAGAGATAATAGATATTTCAAATTCACCAAATGAATAGAGGGGCTTACCTCAATTGACGTGGCAACTTTTTTCTCACTAATTTTCTCATACTTCTGCTTCTTTGTTTCGGCTCTAAGACCTTGCCATGGAAGGCTGAGAGAAAAAGGCAAAGAAGTAACAAATTTAAAAAAAAAACATAAAATATTTGAGGGATAGACAAGGTTGACAAAATGAACAAACCTTCCTCTTAGAAAGTACATAAGGACATATCCAAGGCATTCTAAATCATCCCTCCTACTTTGTTCTTACCACAAATATAACCATCAGAATCACGATAAGAAGAAATAGGACTGAAAAAGTCTAGAAAAGCTTATACAATTAAGCTTAATCAGAGAATATTGAACATACCAATGCCAAGATGAGTGTTCACACTTGCATATCTTACTGTCCCTGCCAAGTTTTTGTTCTCTCTGCAAATAATTATGAGCATCAAAACAAAAGAAATAATTTAAAATTGTAAAAGGCATGATATTTGATTAGACTTAAATTCAGGTGATGTAAAAGCATGACCTTATTGAATTCAAAATAATAAGATACACCATGATTACACTTAAATTCAGATGATGTATTTGATTTCACATTTTGGTTCTCAAGAAATTAAGCATTGACTTTATAATGAGTCATCACTCAGTATAATTCACTTCTTAATATTGCCATGCTTTTCTACCTAATGTCGGATTCAACATGATTGATATGTATGATATAACTTAGGCATGGACTACTTGACTATAAAAGATGCACCGTGGAAACTTAATGAAATAATAGTATTTTCTCTACTTCAAATGTGATAAATGAAACTTAGAATTCCCCTATGATCTATTTTGTATGATGGGCTTTTTCCCTCCCTGATATGTTATATCCCACTTTCTTGTGGCCTTCTCTAAACTTTCCTAGTGAAAATACTCAGTGCAAATGGATATTCTCAGTTCTAACCACAAGATTTCTTTCTTTACATTAAGCAACAAAATGAAAAAAAAAAAAAAAGGAATGCCTTCTGTTACAATACTCCCTCGAATTGTTACCATGTTGCAAAATTAGCATCTTATAAAAGAATTGGAAGAAATTCTGTGATTAACTTTTAAGGATAAAAATGACAATCTAACGATCCTAGAAGCGTCTAATAATAACTTAGGTGATTATATCATACCTATATGAAATATGACGATGAGTTGAACTGTCCCTGTACTTCCTAGCTAGGCCAAAATCAATGACATACACCTAGATGGAAATAAAAAAATAAAGAATGAAAAATTGTTTAAAAATAAATCAAGGGGAAAGGTATAAAAGAATTATGGATATACCTGGTTAGATCGCTTTCCGACACCCAAAAGAAAATTATCTGGTTTAATGTCTCGGTGAAGAAATGATTTTGAATGTAGAAACTCCAGTCTATTAATCTAGCACAAAATAAGAACAGCAAAGACCACTCTATTACTCTAGAACAAAATAAGAGAAAACAAAAGTTCAGAAAAAAATGGTCTCTTGTTTACAAAAGAGGGCATAATCTATCATAACTATATGTTAAATATGACAAATATGAAAAGACATTATCATTGTGGAAATAGGCCTTCACAGCATACTGCATAAAACAATGTATTTGGGTGGAAGAAATAAAAAAATGTAATTCAAGTTTTTTGATAAAAAAAAAAATCTGTGATAGACACCCATGTGAAATAAAAAATTTTACAAAAATGAAGAGATATACATGTAAAGCTAAATGTTAGATGTGAAATCTCACAAAGGAAAACCACAAAATAATGCTACAGTACAAAAGAATCAGGATAGGCAAAGATTTAGATTAGATTGTCTCCATTGTTGAAAAGTACACTAGCATGTGAAATCAAAAGGAGAAAGTATGGCCAAGACATACCATCTGATCTGCAAGCATCAGAACAGTCTTTAGAGAAAATTTTTGGTTGCATAAGTTGAACATATCTTCAAGACTTGGTCCTAGTAAATCCATTACTAGGACATTATAATCACCATCAATGCCATACCATTTCACATTTGGAATTCCAGCTATGAAATGACAAGAAAATAATGAATAAGAAAGTTGAAAAGTAAACCAAACTGCCTCACACAGAGTTGATAGTGAAATATCCTCACTTCCTCCTTGCAGAACTCTGTAGATTTTTGACTCGTATAACAACTGGGGATGCTTTGTCTTGGTGTTTTCCTAGTAAGAAGAATTGGATGCATAGTGAATATAAGAATTTGATGTAAGAGAATAAAAGTGTCACCCAACTGCATCCAACACACTAATTGAGACATCTAGCATCATCACGACATGTAAAAAAAATACATGAAGAAAAAAAAAAGGGATAAGAGAGCCTAAAAGGTAACTCCAATAGATAATAGCACCAATATCACAGAAAGATTGTGATCCTTTCTCTCGTAATTAGGAAAGCTAAGTCAAGGCTAATACACAAAATCTCTAGCAGGTCGACAAACTCGTTGTAGTCCCCTCAGGATAATTTGAACTAAAAGAAAAACCATAATATGGAAAGATTCTGTGTAAAACAAGGTAAGACGAGCACTCCAGAAAAGTAGCAAACGTGATAGCAAGCCATCTGAGAATATAATAACAACAACGGAAGTAAGATGTGTACTCACGAGTTTAATAGCAACTTCCTCATTCGTCTGGGTATTAGTACCTACAACCAAAAACATAATCGGTGTTAACTCCCTCAAAAGCTCTTGGAAAGGAAACACAGGAGACGAAGCAACACCGACCCAAATATATCTCTCCAAAGGCACCGCTCCCAATCTTGCGACCAATGCGAAACTTGTTGCCGAGGCGAGGCTCCATGCGAACACCGGAACTACCAGCAGGCAACCCAAGCAAATCAGAGATAGAAAAGCCACCGCTTGAGTTGGAATTAGGTGGCGCTTAGGCGCACTATATCAACCAATAACAGTTGAATGCTTCTAAAAATCGATCCCCCGCTTGAGGTGGAACTAGGTGGGATCGGCGCCTACGAATTCAGTTGAAGCATCAATCAGAACGAGTAGTTAGGGTTTAAGGAAGGCGTTGATCGAATTACAAGGAGATTAGTAAACAATCACGGCTAAAAATTTAACTTGCTTAAATAATAATAGATAATAATAATATTAATAAATATTATTAAAAACTAAGTAGAAGAAAAATATATATTAAATTTCTAAATTACGCTGATGATTTATTTTAACAACCGCTAATAAAAATAATTTTAATATTGATATAATAATAATAATAATAATAATAATAATAATAATAATAAACAATATCAAAAAATATTTAATAATCATAAATACAATATAAAAATAATAAAAATTAAATATATTTTAAATTTTCAGGAGGCGGCATTGATCGACGAATAAAAGAATCAGCTACAATAACTATGGAAAGGAATCAATAGCAACAAAAAATTTAACTATTACCGAATAATTATTTCTATTATCTATTAAGGATTTCTCGTATTAAATAACACTGATAACTCTAGTAATATAATATAATGTTATAAATATTAGTAATTATTAATAATAAATAATAATAATAATAATAAATATCATTAAAAAAGGAAAAGGAATATTTTAAATTTCTGAACCTATTATAATATTCATGAAGTTTACACGTAAATTGAAGGAATCAATCGTATCTATAAATTTTATTATAGTTAAGAATTCTCCATATTTCTAAACATCTAAATGAAATAACACAATAATTCGAATATAATAATGTCAATAAAAATTGAATAATAATAAATACCATATCAAAAATAATAAAGAAGCAAAATATATTTTAACTTTCTTAACCTAATTTATGGTTTTCACCTTCATTGTTCTGTCCCTAAAAAATGCTTGAAACAGAAATATTTCTTAAAAAAAATCTGTTAGTGAAAATCTCATTACTAATTTTGAAATGAAAATATTTCATCTCTAATTTTTAAAATAGATTAAAAAACTATTTATTAATCTATTTTAAATTTGACAATAAATATAATTATAATCTATTTATAAATCTGTCTAAAATTTTATTTATAAATTCGTATATAATTTCATTTTTAAATTTATTACTAAATTTATATTATATTACTTTATATTTTTATCTACATAATATTTTACGAAGAACAATTACACATTTCAAATAAATTAAAAATATTTAAAAGAATTAATTTATAATAAGACAGTATCATACAATTAGCATGAATTATTCATATCATATATATATA